>ML428903.1:75105-114717 GCA_005239525.1 Nicotiana knightiana | reverse complement strand
AAAACGGAAAGCAGTAATCGAGGCTGGAGTTTGGTCGTGGAATTTGAGGTAAGTTTTTGGCTTAACCTTATCTTGAGGGAATAGGTGTTGTGTCCTAATTGCTATGTGTAAGTATCATGTTCAACGTATATGTAAGGTGACGAGTACCTATACGTATGTGTCAAGCATGCCCATGAGTCGAATATTGTGATTTATATGATTTTTCGTAAGTAATATATGAGTTTCACTTTATAGTTATCCATTATAGTGGAAATTCCTTGATATTGAAAAGTGTTGAGTATTAGTTTCAGTTGAAAATTTTTATGTGAAGTTATGTACTAAATGAGATTGGATATAGTTGTTTCCCCTTGCCGGGATGGTATTAATTCCACTGTTGACTCCCTTACCGGATATAGCTGATTTTTACTCCGTTATTTTTCCTTGTTGGATTGGTGTCATTTGATGTGCTTGGGTGAGGAAGAGTGTAAAAGCACGAAGGGTGGTGCCGTGCATGAGATTTTGAGTGAATGTTAATGCACGAAGGGTGATGTCGTGCCGATATTGTGATTTTAAAAGAACGAAGGGTGATGTCGTGCCATGATATGAGAGATAATGCACGAACGATAATGTCGTGCCATGATATTGTGAGGTAAAAGCACGAAGGGTGATGTCGTGCCGAATATATTTATTCTGATGGTAAGGACGAGAGTAAAAGCACGACGGGTGATGCCTTGCACTTGTTTTCGTATTATTATTCTGTTGCTTAAATTGAGATCTAAAGTGTGCCTTACCTCATTATTTCCATTATTTTCTATTTCATCCCCTCATCATGTTCCCCTTTTCCTTTATGCTTAACTGCTTATTTCTTGTTGTATTATTTTTTCTCCGCATACTATTAAACTGTACATGTTGACTTTGGTTGTCGTGTCCTAGCCTCGTCACTACTTCGCCGAGGTTAGGCTCGGCACTTACTCAGTACATGGGGTTGCGTGTACTGATGCTACACTCATCACTTTCGTGCAGATCCCGATGTAGGATCCTTCAGACCATAGATCGAAGTTGCTGCATTAAGTCCAGTGGAGACCCTGAGGTAGTCCTACAGGCGTCCGCAGGCGTTGGTGTTCCCTCCTACTTCTTTTGTATTATGTTCTAGTTATTTCAGAAACAGATGTACTTATTTCATTCATACCTTTATATGTATTATTCATAGACAGTCTGTGAGTTTGTGACTCCAAAATTCTGGGATTGGTTTCGTGAAATTTCGTAAAGGCATTAAATTAGGTTTATATACCTTGCTTCATTTTGTACTTTTATTTATGTTAGGTGTTGTATTTCACATATTATTAGATAATAATAAAGGAATAAAGTATATTAAACCTTCACGTTGGCTTTCCTAGCGGGTTCAACTTTAGGCACCATCACGGTTCCGACGGTGGGAAATTTGGTTCGTAACAAAATGATGTGATGAATAAGATATTTTTGACTTTCAGATAAACATAAAGTGATAGTAAGAATTTTGTTAAATAATATGATCTAATGTGCTCGAACAAGACAAATCACAACATGACATTTTTAGTATTATTTAATATAGACAGCGGAACAAAATGCAAGTACTAAAATCAAGGGGTTAGGTTGCTACAAATATATATTAAAAAGATTGGTTGTCTACTATGAGATTTGAACAATAATTTCATATCCTGCTTCATAATTAAATTCGTTATATAATTTTTATCTGAGAGATTTATATTTTCAGGTTATTTGCACATGATTCAAACAACCTACATCGTAATTTGAAATGATTTGTTTGCGTATCACGCGGGTACTAATACTAATATTATATTAAAAGGAGGGTAGTAAAGTATGAGGTTAAGTCAAGTGGCTTATTGAGAAAATGCCATTTGGCACTTTTAAGACAAAAATAAAATAGATTTTAGGACAAAATCTAATATAGATTGACAAGATTAAGATAAAGATAATATAAAATATCATATATTTAGGAACATTATGCTGATTAGTAGAATACCAAATCTGTAAATTGTTCAAGAAATTTTTTATGTAGTAAATATTTTTATTTAAGGAGTATTCTTTCTTTAATTTTGATCAAAGTGGAAAACGAAAGAATTGGATTTGGACTGATTTTCCTTCGTAATACATTTCCAACTAAACTTTAGGTGATATTATCTTTTTAATTTTGGTACGTATTAACAAAATATTTAGTTTGACAAATATGATATGAAATGTCATAATTTTTATATATATATATATATATATATATATATATATATATATATATATATATTAAAAGAATAAAATTTACATCGTGTTTATGTAATGACCTGACCGGTCGTTTTGAGCTCTAGCGCGTCTTTGACGATCCGTCCGGTCGTTTTGCATTATCGGACGTCGTTCCCCTAAATGAAACATCTCATAGGGATTTTTATGAGTTATGAATTGCGGGGACTGGTGGTCCGGGATTCGGAGGTATTTAGAGTGCTATAGGAACAATTGGTTCCTTAAGGTTGGCCTTTAAGGCCAAGTTTGACTTCGGTCAACATTTTAGGTAACGACCTCGGGATCGAGTTTCGTCGGTTCCGGTAGCCTCATGTGATGATTTAGGACCTGGGCGTATGCTCGAAATGGATTTCTGATGACCCGGGAGCGTTTCAGCGCCCAATATTTGAAATAAGAAGTTCCTTAAGTTCCTATTGTCGTTTTGTACGTGATTTTGTGTTATCGAGGTCCGAACGGAATTCCGAGACCGGGAATAGTTCCATCATGTCATTTATGACTTGCCTGCAAAATTTGGTGTCATTCCGAGTAGTATAGATCGGTTCGGCCGGTTGTTAGCGAAGTCTAGAAAACTTAAAGTTCCTAAGTTTGGTTTATGGGGTTTTGAGGTGTGATTTTGAGTTTTAGCGTTGTTTTGGGTGTTTCGAAGGCTCGAGCGAGTCTGTATTATGATTTGGGACTTATTGGTATATTTGGACGAGGGCTCGGGTGGGCCCAGGGGCCTCCTGGGTACCCAACGGGGCTAAAAACCAGCTAAAATAGCTGCTGGTGCACCTGTTCTGGTGTGACTGCAGGTGCGGTTGCCCAGTCGCAGGCGCGGGACCGCTCCTGCGGAAGAGTGTAAAGCACGAAGGGTGATGTCGTGCCATTTCATATTCATTATGATTATCATGTGAGAAAGAGTGCAAAGCACGAAGGGTGATGCCGTCCGATTTCATATTCATTATCATCGTTTTTGTCATTCATTACAGTGAGGATGGGAGTAAAAGCATGAAGGGTGATGTTGTGCATTTGTTTATTCTGTTTTTGTATTATTATTTCTATTGGTGAAAAGTATGTCGTTACCAATGCCATTCCCATGATCTTGTATTCCCCCCATCATATTCTCCCCCTCTTATTACTGTCTGTGTAGCCCCTATTATTTATTATTATGCCCGTACATTGCCTATCTGCACAGGTTATATATTGGTGTCTTGTACTAGCCTCGTCACTACTTCGTCGAGGTTAGGCTCAACACTTACCAGTACATGGGGTCGGTTGTACTGATGCTGCACTCTGCACTTTCTGTGCAGATCCAGGTCTCGGTTCGAGCTGAATTTGAGATTGTAGCTGACTTCTACGCAGGATACCCGAGGTAGATCTGCCAACGTCCGCAGATTCCTAGAGTGCCCTCATATATGTTCAATTATTATTTCATTTAGTTCATGAATAGTTGTACATTTTTCTTTCATCCAAACACTTGTAGTAAACTCTTAGTAGTCCGTGAGTTGTGACTCCAGATGCATCTATGGTCCGCGTCGTTCGACCCTCGGCAGTACACTATTTACATTTATGTTGGATCGGGCCAAACATCCTCGGTGGTATTTGTGTGTGTGATAATAGGACTGGAAGTCCTTTTAATAATAATTAGTATAAATTCATTGTTTGTGTGATTATGTGTTTTAAAGGGAGGAAGTGGTTTAAGCTCTTAAATATGGTGAAGACTTGTTCAATTATTTCTTGTTTTGAATCTTATTGTTGTATATCATGCTTAATTAGAATCTTATAGTATCATATAATTGGCCCATAGTAAGTGTCGAAGTCGAGCCCTCGTCACTACTTCTTCGAGGTTAGGCGCGATACTTACTGGGTACATGTTGTTTTCATACTCATACTACACTTGCTGTACATTTTGATGTACAGGTATATGTATGGATAGTGTCCTTGTGGGTTTAGCGGCGTGGTTGATACAGGGACTTAGGTGAGCTACATTTTATGAGACGACCCGCAGCCGGCAGACTCCGTCAGAGTAAGTGTATCTTCCTTTCTGTCCAAATTTATATTCTGGACAATTGCTATATTTTAAATTACTTCCTAGAAAAAGTTCATGCACTTGTGACACCAGGTTCTGGAATGATTATGGGATGTTCAGTATTGAAATTTGAAAACGTTAATATTATTCTTTGAAGTTTGTTTGTTACTAGTTAAATTGAAGGAAATTTATGTTTCCAGAAGTACTAAAAGGAGACTTAAATTTACTATTTAGTGTTGGCTTGCCTGACAGTGGTGTCCGGTGCCATCACGATCTTTAATAAATTTTGGGTCGTGACAACATGGTATCAGAGCACTAGATTCACTTAGGTCTCACGAGTCATGAGCAAGTCTAGTAGAGTCTTGCGGATTGGTATGGAGACGTCTGTACTTATCTTCAAGAGGCTACAGGGTTGTTAGGAGCACTTCCCTTCCTGATTCCTCATCGTGCAATTTTATTTTTGTGAGTCCTATGTCTTCATTTTCGTCCAATTCAATCTTACATGGCATGAAGCGCTTGTTATAAATCGGGAAATTGAGAAATTGATGGTACTATAGATGTGGTGCAGGATGTTTCTCCCTGCGTATTTGATTGGGGTTATTGACATCGCCTTGCGGAAGGTCGTTCTGTCGTCTCAGCTTAGAATCAGTATTACCTAAGGTTTTGAGATTTAGCCCTGGTTGTTATGGTTATTCTTGCGCTGTTATCGCACAGTGGTTGTGGAATGGTAGGATGCTTGTCCAGGCGTCGGGGCAGTGAGTGACCTGAAGGGAGGTGTTACTCAGTGTATGATTCAGAGATTCATTATTTTATTTACGGTAGAGGAAAGGTAATCTAACTAGGAATGTTCAGGATTGGTATTTCGAGCGTGGTAGAGTCCTCAATTCTGATGTGGTATCATCATCCGTGTTGAACGTGTTAAGATTCGCCAGTGTCATGGTCATCATCAATTTGCCTTCGGGCAGAGTAGTGTGGGATGGTGCCGGAGACGCGGTTGTCAGAGATAGCGGAGTGTAGCAATTTCGGGATTTAAATGGGTATTTCTAATGTTGACGGCTCGAGGAAGATGATCTTCGTAGGGTTTTAAAGTTGATAACGATCTATTAGTTCAAGTGCTACAGATATAGATTTGGAATTGGGGTAACAATTGGGTAGCAAAGGACGAGAAGGACATGCGGGAGGTGTTTTGTGGTGGTTGAATTGCTAGAAGGTCAAGTATGAACAACAGAAGTCGAGGAGTTTCTTAAAGGAGAGGGTTTAACCAAAGTGGGAGAGTGGAAGATTAACATATGGGTTCTGTGGTAGGATGGCCACACGCCTTGAGGAAAGTTTGGAGCCATTTGGGAATTCATGGTGGACAGGGACTAGGTCCAGGGATTTTTTTAGATGCAACATGACTTCGAGTTTGGAATGCATTGTTGGAATTTAGGATGATGTCAATGGGGAAGAAGGAATCTTGGTGGGTCCCAGGGTTATATAATTGTAGCTTCAAGCTAAGTGGGAGAGCCCCGCCGTCTATGATTGAATTGTGTGGTTGTCTACTTGTGTGGTTTCTGGTTATCGGTGCATTGGTGGGTTATTACAATTACGAAAAGAAAACGCCAGTGATAATATGAGCAAAGGATTGCGGAAGGTGTGCTATAATTGACCTAATCGATTCATGTTCAGTCTTTGGGAAGGCTCAAAGTGTATGCTTCATGTGGATGTGATGTACAACGAAAGGAATTCAGCCAGCTGCTTCTTTGACAAGGTGTTCATGTGTTAGAAGGCCTTGGAGTTTTGTTATATTCCAGACCGAGTCAGAGTGGGTGGCTCTCACCAAAGGTCCTAGCGAATTTAAAAGTCAAGTGCGGTGCTTAAGAATTTCAAGCCCATATTGTGATTAAATATCTAGCTTTTGCAGTGAGTTATAAAAGGGGTTTGGAGTGTTCCATGTTATGTGCGATTTGCGGTGCAACATTGGAGGAATGGGGGAAGGGTGACATCGGATCTATGGAGAGAACTTATCAGAATGAGTGTACTAGTTGAAGATGTGAGAGTCGCACAAGGAGGGTATGAGATGGTTCGTGGGTTTGAGACAATGTGGTCTCGTGAATGGGGTCACTCAGGATGAGTGTGGGTTGAGTTTCTTATATTGTCAATGAAGTCATTGTTATTTCTAAGGGAAATCCAGAGTTTGAAGCAATTAGTTCGGTTAGCAACGGTTGAAGTGGCATGATATTGGCAATGATCAGTTCCTTCACCGTGTTAAGTTATGCATGTGAATTGTGGCGGTACGGAAGTGAATCTTGGAAGGAGTTATAGAGATCTAGATCACTACTTGGGGATTGTATGTTCTGTGTTATAGGAATTTGGTTGCGCGTTGCAATGGTTCTTCTTGGATGAGCTAAGTAAAAGGTTTCTATATGATGAAGTACTTATCCTATTAGTAGTTCGGGAGTTATGATGGAACTCTTGTATTCTCGCGCATTGGTGTGTTAGGTGCAGTGAACAACATGGGAATTTGAAATGGAGGATCAAAGTTGCAGTTCGGCGTAAGCAAGAATGTCACGAGCTCGGATGAGCAGGAAAGGATTAAGATGTTTAGAGTAAGCTAGTATTATCTTTAGCGTCACCTGAGATCTGTGTTCTGTGTAAGGGGATTTATGTACGGATTTGTGACTTCTTGGTTTTCTTTACAACATTAGTGTGGCTGGTGGTATGGAGGTGAAGACTTATTACCCGGTGCGGAGGGTCGTGGGAGTGTATCCCACTGGAAGATTGTATAAGTATGACATGTAGTCACTTGATTGATTAAAGATTGAAACCAAGTATGGAGATTTGGTACTATCGCTAATGTGAGAGTCTAGGCCTGAAAGGCGATCTATTCAGTTTGTTGTGAATTGTGGAAGTTTGTTCCAGATTCGATGGTTGTTCTTGTGTGTCATGGGAAAAAGGTCATGTGGCTCCTTGAGAAGGTATTTGCCCAAGCATGGTATGATTAAAATCAGTTTGAGGTACGTTGGTGGGTCCAAATGTGGATGTGTACTATACACCAGCCTAGGTGTGTTCGCTCAGCATAACATTCCTTGTGGAGGAGTATTCGGGCGTTGGATGTTATCTTCGTCGTCAGGTACTTTGTGTAATACTCTATTGTGCAGTTTGTGGTGTTGTGAGAGCAGAATGGCTATACAGGTCATTTATTTCACCATAGTTGTTCTTGAGTTTCATAGCATATGGCTCTATCAGTCTCCCTAGGATTTGTATATTGCACTTCGCGTGCTTATGGTCGATATTCGGGTATTTCGTAGTTAATAGCATTTTAGCTCGGCAAGTATATTCTTATAGATAATTATGTGTGGATCGGGTGGTACGCCGCCACGGGTATATTGCTTGGATCGGGTAGCACGCCGCCACGGGTATATTGCTTGGATAGGGTGGCACATCACCATGGGTATCATGGTTGGATCGGGTTTCACGCTGCAACGGTATCATGGTTGGATCATGTTACACGCTGCAATAATGTGATGTTGAGTGCAGTTCCCTGTACCTAGTCTTGTGTTTTTTGTTTCTCAATTTCTGAGGAAGGTTCATAGTATCCTTACGGTTGTCTAATTAGCTATATGGGTTGAGTAGTTCTTTCCTGGGTTCGTTCCCTTATGTATCACATTCGATTTTGTAGCTTGTTGGCACATTTTGGCATTATATGAGACTTTTGGCATTGCTTGATGTGGCTTATCGCCTGATCAACTTGTATTGGGTGAGACGAGATTATTGGACCTGGGATCGGTGCGATCAAATTTAGATGCATTATATTTGAGAGCAAATATTGTTATTTGGTTCATAATGAGGTAGCATTCTTATCAGGAGGATAGACTCAATGATTTGTTGACTCGACAGTTGGTTATGAATTTCTACACATCTTTTCCGTCGTGGAAATATTGCAAGAGTTGGAACGAGACTTATATCTGTCATAGGGTGTGTTATGGGCATCAGATTCGTGGAATTATGGATATTACTGCCAGAGAGTGTTGTTAATGTTAGGTGAATTATGCAGTGCATTGTGTGGATTCAGAACAGGTATACAATCATGTATTGGTACATCTTGTGGTGATAGGTATGGTGGTTGTATGTTGGAACAGACCTGGTACAGGGTTTCCTGTGTTTGACTTTGGCTCTAAGGCTTATTTGACTAAATAACTAGCAGGAATGGCAGTTTTGCTTGAGCTGATGTGCTCAACTGGATTGTGGGATCACATGTAGGTGCACGAGGTGTCAAACAATGATTTTGGACAACTCTGAATCAAGGCCTAGCACGTTCGAGGACGAACGTATGTTTAAGTGGGAGAGAATATAACACACCCGACCAGTCGTTTTGAGCTCTAGCGCGTCGTTCGGCGGGTTGAGGCCACGAGTAGCCTCACTTCAGGCATTATGACTTGCACGCGTGGTCGGGGTTTTAATTCGGGAAGTTCGAAGAGGATTTTGAAAGAGAATTCTCGTTGCGGAAGCTTGAAGTTGTAAGAATCTAACTAAAGGTTGATTTTGAGTAAACGACCTCACAATCAGGATTTGAAGGTTCCAGTAGGTTCGTATGATGATTTTGGAGTTGGGCGTATGTCCGGATCGGGTTTTGGATAGTCCGGTAGTGTTTCAGCACCTAAGGTGGAAGATTGGAATTTTGAAAAAATTCATAAATTTGGGTTGAAGTGCATTTCAATGTTATCGATGTCTGTTTGGGATTCCTAATCGAGGAATAGCTCAGTATGGTGATTCTAGTAATTGGAGCGCGTCCGAAAGTGGATTTGGAGGTCCGCAGGTTATTTTTGAGTCATTTGGTGGAAGTTAGAATTTGAAGGTCTTAAGAAGTTTGACCAGAAGTGGAATTTTTGATATAGGGGTCATATTCCGCTTCTGGAAGTTAGGGCAGGTCCGTAACGTCAAATGTGACTTGTGTGCAAATTTTGACGTCAATCGGACGTGATTTGATAGGTTTCAGCATCGAATATAGAAATTCGAAATTCTAAAGTTCATTATGCTTGAATTGGGTTGCGATTCATGATTTAGATGTTGTTTGATGTGATTTGAGGCCTCGAGCAGGTCCATGTTGAGTTATGGGACTGGTTTGTGTGATTGGACGGGGCTCCGGGGGCATCGGGTGTGTTTCGGATCATTTCGGGTTGTTTTGCAATAGTTGATGCTGGTGTCTGGTGTTGTTCTTCGCGTTCGCGAAGAAGGATTTGGCTTCAGGGATTTTGTTCTTCGCGTTCACGAAGAGACTCTCGCGTTCACGAAGAGACTCTCGCGTTCGCGAAGAAGAAAATCTCTGTTACGCAGGTCTGACTTCGGAGGCTCATATATCACAATCTATTAAAAATTTGGAGATGATCAAAAATAAAAGTTTTAGCCCTTTGTGTTTAGTTTTCAGAAAGGTAAACCATTTTGCATTTGTATTTATGTACAAAGAGTTATGGTTGGTAGACTCCATGCTATCCGGGAAGATGAAGAAGACATTTGTGTTGCACATGGCTGACTTTGGAAGCTTATATCTCAAAATCTATAAGGAATTGGGAGATGACCAAAACATAAAAACTTTAGATCTTGGTGTCTAGTTTTCAAAACATCAAACCATTTTTCATTTGGAGTTTTTTTACAAAAGGTTATGGCCATTATACTAGATGCTGTTTGAGAAGAGTTTGGAAATGACTTTTGAGAATTTTGTTCATCGCAAACACGATGAAGGATCACCTGGGCAGTGTATAAGTTTGGAAAAATGGGATTGGGTCATTTCATCTCATTTCCTCCATGGGAGCCGACCTAGGAGCGATTTTGGAGCTCCATCTTCATCATCCATGTCAAGGTAAGTGATTCCCACATATTACAAGTTAAATACTTGGATTATATATATATATATATATATATATATATATTAACATGGAAATTCATGGAAAATTTTTGCAAACACGGGGTTTTGGTAGAAAACCTAGAAATTGGTATTTCTTAATTTTGACCACGAAATTGGACATAGGATTTTGAATAAATTATATATTGAGTTTGTGAGGTTATGGGTAAAGTTTATCTTCAAAGATTTTTGGAATCCGGGCACGTGGGCGCGAGGTGCTTTTATCAACTTTTCGAGCGGAGTTGGGAAATTGTTTAAATTGAATTTTCGTGACTATTAGAGTATATTTTATGGGTTTGCATACTTATTGACTAGTTTTGGAGCGTTGGGCATCGGTTAGAATTGTTGGAAAGGCTTGGAAGCCGGCTATGGAAATTCGAAGCGATGTAAGTATCCTTTCTAACCTTGTAAGAGGGAATTAACCCCATAGGTAAACTAAATTATTAGGTGCTTCTATTTGTGGGGGCTACGTGTTCATGAGGTGACGAGAGCCTGTACGTAACTACTAGTTATGTGTAATGACCTTACCGGTCGTTTTGAGATCTAGCACGTCGTTCAAAGGTTTAAGGCCATGAACAGCTTCATTTCATGTATTATGACTTGTAGGTGTGGTCGGAATTGAATTTCGGGAAGTTTAGAGTCAATTTGGAAAGAAAATTCTCATTTCAGAAGCCTTAAGTTAGAAGAATCGGCTAAGGTTGGATTTTTGAGTAAACGACCTCAGAATCAGGATTTGAAGGTTCCAGCAGGTTCGTATGATGATTTCGGACTTGGGCGTATGTTCGCATCGAGTTTTGGATGACCCGGGAGCGTTTCGGCGCATATTGTAGAAGTCAGCATTTTAAAAGAAATTTCATAAATCTGGGTTGAAGTGCATTTCAGTGATATTATGTCCGTTTGGGATTTCGAGGCTAGGAATATCTCCGTATGGTGATTCTGGAGTTGGGAGCGCGATCGGAAGCGAATTCGGAGGTCCGTAAGTTATTTTGAAGTCGTTTGGCTAAAGATAGAAATTTGAAGGTTTTTTAGAGATCCGACTGGAAGTGGAAATGTTGATATCGGTGTCGGAATACGATTCCGAAAGTTGGAGTAGGTCCGTAATGTTGAATGTGACTTGTGTACAAAATTTGGGGGCAGTCGGACGTGATTTGACAGGTTTCAGCATTAAATGTAGAAGTTGGAGATTTCAAAGTTTATAAAGATTGAATTGTGATGTGATCCATTGTTTCGATGTTATTTAATGTGATTTGATGCCTCGGGAAGGTCCGCGTTATATTTTGGAACAGGTTGGTGTAATTGGACGGGGTCCCGAAGGCCTCAGGTGGATTCCGGGTGGTTAACGGATCAAATTTGAAGTTGAGGAGGAGCTGAAGTTGTTGGTGTCTGGTGTGACCGCACCTGCGAGGCTTTGGCCGCAGGTGCGGCTTTGGTGTCGCAGATGTGGGAGTTGCTGGCTTGGCTGGGGGCGCAGGTGCAAGGCTATTTCTACACCTACGAAAGCGCATATGCGGAGAAGGAAGCGCAGGTGCGAAGCCCGTATGGGAAGGAGGAAGCCGCAGGTGCGGATTCTTGGGCGCACCTGCGGGCGCGCAGGTGCGGGCAAGGTGACCGCATGTGCGGAAGGACTGGAGGCAGTGTGCATTTTTATAACCGAGGTCTTGGACATTTCTCTTCATTTTTCTCTTGGTTGGGCGACTCTTGGGGAGCTTCAAGTGGGGATTTTCGTCATCTATTTAACCGCATCGCATGAATTATTCACGAGCGGGGTATTTCTTTAAATCTATGTTTGACCGCGTCGTATGGATGATTCACGAGCGTGGTAATAGATGCATCTATGATTCGCGTCATTCAACCATCGGCAATGCACAGTTTATATTTATGTTGGATCGGGTCGAACGTCCTCGGTGGTATTTGTGTGTGTGATGATAGGACTGGAACTCCCTTTTATAATTAGTATAAATTCATTGTTTGTGTGATTATGTGTTTTAAAGGAAGGAAGTGGTTTAAGCTCTTAAATATGGTGAAGACTTATTCAATTATTTCTTGTTTTGAATCCTATTGTTGTATATCATGCTTAATTAGAATTTTATATTATCATATTATTGGCCCTTAGTAAGTGTCGAAGTCGATCCCTCGTGACTATTTCTTCGAGCTTAGGCGGGATACTTACTGGGTACACGTTATTTTCGTACCCATACTACACTTGTTGTACATTTTGATGTACAAGAATATGTATGGATAGTGTCCTTGTGGGCGCAGCAGCGTGGTTGATACGGGGACTTAGGTGAACTGCATTTTATGAGACGATCCGCAGCCAGCAGAGTCTACTTCAGAGTACCTGTATCTTCCTTTCTGTCAAAATTTATATTTCGGACAGTTGTTGTATTTTAATTTACTTCCTAGCAAAAGCTCATGCACTTGTGACACCGGGTTCTGGGATGATTATGGGATGTTCAGTATTGAAATTTAAAAATGTTAATATTATTCTTTAAAGTTCGTTTGTTACTAGTTAAATTGAAGGAAATTTATGTTTTCAGAAGTACTAAAAGGAGACTTAAATTTGCTATCCAGTGTTGGCTTGTCTGACAGTGGTGTCCGGCGCCATCACGACCTTTAATAGATTTTGGGTCGTGCAGGTTAAGTCAAGTGACAAGCTACTATAAAAGTCACTTGTAAATTTAGGATAATATTTTTAATAAGATTTAAATTAAATTTGGGGGTAAACTTATTTTTTGAATTAAAAAAAATATATTAAATAAGATTCTTTTGAATATGAATTGAATGGAAAGAAAGTTAATATTTTTCTAAGATACAACCTACTGTCCTTTCTTTACTGATAAGAGTTTTAAAAAGATAAAAATAATAATTACATAGTAAGAGTAAGAATAATCTATATATATTCTGTTAATTTATTTTCTTAAACCAAATCAACTCAATTCTTTTTCAAGCTTTTGAATAGAAAAACATATAGATCGGATCATATCCAAGTTTTTGAATATGAAAAGAAAACTCCAAGCATGAAAAAATATGAGCAGATACTCTTCTATTTTTTTGATCTATTATTGACTTAAATACTAATTAGAATAACTTTATAAAATTTATAGTAGGAAAAATAATAAAGGAAGAGAAGGTAGAGATAGTGCGTGAAAATTTGTAATTTACAATATAAATAAAATAAAATAACTAAATAATATTATTAATAAATTTAAATATTAATCTAAGTAGTAGAATAAAAGATAACAAAAAAATTTATTACAATAAAAATAAAAATTAAATTCATCTATAATATATTATAATCTATCTATATTATATTAAAACGAGGGTAGTATGCATCTATATCTTCTATATTTTCTTATTGCATGTAGTGCAAAACTAATAATTATTAAAAATATATAACTAAATAGTAAAGAACACATTTAAATACAAAAAACTTTATTACAATAAAAAGAAAAATTAAATTCATCTATAATATATTATAATCTAAATATATTATATTAAAAAAAGGGTAGTATGCATCTATATCTTCTATATCTGCTTATTGCATGTAGTACAAAAATACTAATTATTAAAAATGTATAACTTAATAGTGAAGAACACATTTAAATTCACAATTTAGTATTGAATTGTCACGACCCAAATTTTTCCTTCATTGGGTATCGTGATGGCACCTAGTCTTAAGGACTAGGTAAGCCTAACATTCATGAAATAGCAACAATAAATAATAAAATCTAATATTTTATGTACAAAAAAATTCTTTATACAAAGAGCATCTTCCCAAAACCTGGCAGTACAAGTCATAAGCTTTATAGAGTTTACTACAACTTCTAATTACAACTATTTGGAAGTAAGTAAAAAGAGTGTAAATGTAAAATAGGAAGGTGACTCTGAAGCCTGCGAACGCGACGACAGGTTTACCTCGAGTCTCCTCAGCAAGAATCCGCACAACTACTAAAGATCAATACCTGGATCTGCACAAAAATGTGCAGAAGTGTAGTATGAGCACAACACAGCGGTGCCCAGTAAGTATCAAGACTAACCTCGGTTAAGTAGTGACGAGGACTAGTGAAGAAACCCACTGGTCTAAATAAACTGAACAAGTATAAATATAGGAATAAGAGGAAAAACGATATACACATAAAGGCTACGCAATATCGCTAACAATAGAGTAAATCCGATAAGGAATGAAAACAACGAGTATCAGCGGAAACCATGGAATAGCACAAAAGATTGAATAGAACACAAACAAATCTGGAATGTAAATATACAACACGGACAAGTAAAGACTCAACAACTTCAACCACTTCTACATCAAATTTGTAGTCATCTCCATGACATTTCGACCCTCGGACAAATCACCATTCGAGTACTAACTGTATGGACGACTCATGTGCCAATTAGGTCATTTCCACCCATACGGTAAGTACAAAAAAAGTATTTATACTTGAAAACAACAAGGAATCCTAAATCCGCTAATAGTACTTAACTGCGTGTATGCTTGTGCAAGTGTCCTAACATGATTCAACAACCAATAAGTATAAGGAAGAAAAGGGCAACACGTAGATTGTCATCTCACAATTTCCACACAAATAAAATCACACAGTAAGTGTTCCAGTGCACAATATCAACGACAAGGAATGGCCCCAGGCCAACATAAGTATCACAAACAATCCCTGACATAGCCCACCTTGTCTCTCCACGTGTGCAATAGTAAAGTATATGCCGGCCTTGTTTCGCCACACGTGCATAACATGTTCCTACCTTGTCTCGCCACATGCACAACCCACATATACATATCCCTCCTTGTCACGCCGCATCTGCAATATCATTAGAAAACACAGCACGGCAGAAACCTCGTGCAAACCCCCATATCAACAACTGCACGATAGAAACCTCGTGCATCACCACAACAAGTACTACAACAACAATTGACAATACTACAAGATACTTTAGATACCTCAATTCAAGAACCTTTGATCACAAGAAAAGATAGGTTAGTTCACAAGTAATAAGCGCAACAAAGAATACTAGGCATAATAAGGACAGCTCAACAAGGAAGACAAATAACATGTAAAAGTCGTACCCAAAATGCACGGTTCAACAACATGAAAACTCACACGAATGTGATAACTCCATATAAGGGCGAGTCAACTAAGGTATAGAGTATCTAAACTTCTTTTAAGATTGAGTAGTTATGAGGATATTCAACAATTTCACTTAAGGACAAGCAGCAGGAAAATAATCACAACTTCAGTTAGAACCAAACAATTATAGGATGAGATGAAGACAATTACAATTTGAGATAAGCAGTTAAGAGGACCTAGCATGAAAGTAAAATGAGTAAAATCTTCAGATAAATCAATTAGGAGTCAAACAGGCAAGAGGAGTAAATCCAAAAGTAAGAAATCATACATTTAAGCAAGTAAAGATGAAACTAGATATTAGGAAATTCAATTATTCCAATAACAATTCATACTTCGTGAATATAAGGACCTAAGATTACTAAAGGGTCAAATTTCCATAAATGAGTCCGAGCACGCACTCGTCACTTCGCGTACACGGACTACAATCAACATAAAGACTCAAATCCTAAGGGGTATTTCTCCCATACAAGGTAGGCAAGATACTTACCTCAAAGACGACAACCAGGTACTCTAAAATGAACTTCTCAGTGAAAAGGCCTCCGAACGGCTCAAATCCAACTAGAACAACTTCAAAACACACATAAAACTTATAAGGAACTATTCCGGATAATAAAGCCTCAATCTTTATCAAATTCGAAAAATCGGTCCAAATTTCGACCCTAGGCTCGCACCTTGGAACCCGAAAAATTTTATAAAATCCGAGCACCCATTCCAAAATGAGTTCAACCATACAAAAATTATTAAATTCCGATACCATTTCGCCCCTCAAATCATGAAATTTTATTTTAGGAATTTCTTCAAAAACCAACATTTTTTCCAACTAAAAACACATTATTAATGATAAAAACAAATACTAAATCATGGAATATATTTAATTCTAGGTGAAGAACACTTACCTACTCGATTAGCTTGAAATCCCCAAAAAATTACTCCTAAATCCGAAGTCCAAAACTCAAAATATTATGAAAATAGACAACCCTCGACTTATATGAATCTGCCCAGCACTTCCCCATCTGCGGACAATAAGGCGCACCTGCGCAACCGCTTCTGCGGTCCCCTAACTGCACCTGCGACTTTTCACTTAAGGGCCTAAACCGCACCTACGTCTCTAGAACCGCACCTGCGGCCCGCACGTGCAACCAACCTCCCCGCATCTGCGGAGACTGCCCAGACCAGCCCCTCTCGCACCTGCACTTCCTCCATCACACCTGCAAGCATCACACCTGCGCCCAAGGTCCACAGGTGCGATTACACCAGAACTTAGCCCTCCCAAAACCATGGAATTCATTCGCGACTCGTCAGCAACACACCCGGGGCCCTAGGGACCCCGTCCACGCATACCAACAGGTTTCATACTCTAACACGGACACGCTCGAGGTCTCAAATCACATATAAACACGACGAAGCTATAAATTGCACCATGAATTGATCTTATGAACTTCCAATTCTTTAAACTTCTAAACTCGTGTTGAAACCTATCAATTCAACTCGGAATGATGCCAAATTTTGAAGACAAGTCCCCGTTCACATAACGGAGTTGCTGTAATGACCCGACCGGCCGTTCCGTAGAATTTGCATAGTGATTCATGTTTCTGCCTTGTTATGCATTGTTTAAGTCGTTTATGATGTGTTGGAGTCGGGTAGTTCGGGTTCGGAGTGGTTGTAGTGAGAATTGAGAAACTTAGTCTCTTAAAGTAGCCTTATAGTTGGAAAGGTCAACTGGGAGTTGACTTCTTGGTAAACGACCTCGGAATGTAGATTTTATGGCTCGGATAGCTTTGATAGGTTATTTGGGACTTAGTAGTGTGTTTGGAATGTAGTTTTGAGGTCCGGTGTAGAATTAGGCTTGAATTGGTGAAAGTTAGTTTTTGGTGATTTCCGGTCGGCAGTGGAAAATAGGTTGTCGGGGTCGGAATGGAATTTCGGAGGTTGGAGCAGGTTCATAATGTCATTTTGGATATGTGTGTAAATTTTCAGATCAATCGGATGTGTTTTGGTTGGTTTCGGCAGCCTTGGTGAAATTTGGAAATTTCAAAGTTCATAGGCTTGAATTTGATGTGATTTTGGTGTTTTTGTATTGTTTTGGTGTTTCGAAGGCTCGACTAAGTTTGAATGAGGTTATGGGACTTTTTGGTATTTTTGGTTGGGGTCCCGAGGGGGCTCGGAATGATTTCGGATAGCCATCGGAGGATATCGAGTTGGAAAATAGTTGTTGATGCTGCTGGTACTGGTGTGACCGCACCTGCAGATAGGGGACCACAGGTGCGGGCCTGCAGAAGAGGACAAGGCTCCGCGGATGTGGAAATTGGCTGGACCAGTGAAGGTCGCAAATGCGAACGTGGGGCCGCACCCGCGGTGTCGCAGGTGTGGAAATGGAGTCGCATGTGAGCAAAATTGACTTTACGTGTTTTTCGTAGGTGCACACCTAGGACCGCAGGTGGGGACCGCAGGTGCGGGTCCGCAGGTGCGAGATTTAGGCCGTAGGTGCGGAAATCCCTGGGCAGACCATATAAAAAGTGTGATTTTGATCTTTCCTTCACCATTTTCAAATGGGTTTGAAGCTTTTGAAGGGTTTTTGAAGAGGGAAATCGATAGTTCTTCATTGAGGTAAGGATTTTGGATTTAAAACACGTTTATATGTGATTAAAGTTCTGATTAGTGGTGAAAATTGGGGAAAATCAGTGCTCAAAATGGGTAATTAGGGCTTCGGACTAAGAAACCTTAAAATGGGAATTTGAGGGGTCATTTGGACTCCGATTTCAGTGTTCTTGGTATATATAGACTCGTGGGAGGATGAGGATTCTTGTGGTGTAAATTTTATCAAGTTCCGAGACGTGAGCCCGGGGGTCGGGTTTGACCAATTTCGAGATTTTTGGGTAATTAAGATAATTTTCGAATGGGTTCCATTCCTTGGCATATAATAATGATATAAATCCAATTTTTGGTAGATTTGGAACACTCGGAGTCCGAATCTAGAGGCAAAGGCACTGCATACTAGTATTTTTAGCCAGTTTTGAGTTAAGTAACGATTGTAATTCCAGACCTAAGGGTATGAAACCCCGGTATTTCACATTGTTTTGATAAGTGAGGTGACGCACATGCTAGGTAACGAGCGTGTGGGTGTGCACCGATAGGGATCGTGACTTGGTCTGTCCCGTAGCGACTAGTAAGCCATAGAATTGATTTGAAATCATGAAATAACCTATATTTTAGGGACTTACAATTATCTATGGGCTGTAAGCCATATTTGGGGCCTTGTGCAGATCTGTTTAGACCCTCAGGGGTATTTTTACACAATTCTCACACTATGTTAGTAAATAATTTGTGAACTCGGTCAGGCTTGCTACTTGTCGCTATTTTCACTGTTATTACACTATTTAAAGTAGTGTGAGGTATTTTGGGCTGAGCCCCGTGATGTTGAGATGAGTTGCCTGGGTGGCTTGAGAGGATGACTGAGTGAGGACGAAAATCGAGATTTGTGAGGATAGTTATGGATCGGTCTGCACACCGCAGCAGATATTATATGGATCGGGCTGCACGCGGCAGCATGTGTACATTGGATCGAGCTGCACACCGCAACAACATAGTGCTTGGGCTGTAGGAGACCCTCCAGGAGTCTATACACCCCCAATGAGCACAGTCGACTATATATATATATATTGGATCGGGCTGCACGCCGCAGCATATTTTATATGGATCAGACTGCACGTCGTGGCATATTTTAGGTGGATCGGACTGCACGCCGCAGCAGTTGTATGGATACCTGGTACCTGTTGAGTGAGAGTGCTTAGTGTGAGCATGGAATACCGATAGTATAATTAACGAGTGACTGAAAGACCTTGTTGTGAGTGATACTGTCTTCTTTATACTGAACTTTTCTAATAAAAGTTGAATTACTGTTTTTATGAAATTCGGATTTATAAAAGCTCGTCACTGCACTCAAGTTTTTAGTTACTTTGATTACTTACTGAGTTAGCGCACTCACGTTACTCCCGGCACCTCTGTGTGCAGATCCAGGTACCGGGCCATCTCGTTAGTTGATTTCTGACGTGCTTGGAGTTTGTTCGAGAATCGAGGTAGCTGCTCAGCGTCCCCAGCTCATCTCCTTTCCTTTCCCGATTCATAGATTTTTTTACACTTTGGATTTATGTTAGTAGCAAAGTCATTGTCTTATATGTTGTATTTACCGACTTAGATGCTCATGACAGTTGACTCTAGAGGCCTGGGTCGGTATTAGATTTTGATCATTTAGGTTATTACCTTCTTGTTGAACGTGTCCCAAAAAGGATTTCTTTATCAGAATATGAGGATATATTTTCTTGTTGATTCCATTATGATAGAGGGCTAGCCTAGTTTCACGATAGGCGCCATCACTGCCCTTGTTGGTTTGGGGTCGTGACAAGTTGGTATCATAGCCCTAGGTTACATAGGACTCAGCGATCATAAGCAGGTTTAGTAGAGTCTTGCGGATCGGTACGGAGACGTATGTACTTATCTTTGAGAGGCTATGTAACTCTTAGGAAAACATCTCATTTTCTTGAATTATGTCATGCCATTCTATTGATTCTGGAAATCTAAACTTATGTTGTTTCATTCTCTCATAGATGGTAAGGACACGCACTACTGATCAGGGTGACAAGACACCAGCTCGACCAGCGAAAGATCGAGGCCGTGGTCGAGGCCGCGGTAGAGGTAGGGGACGCGGGGCAGTACCAGTTGATCCCCCTACTAATCAGGATCAGGTTCCCGCCGCGATTATTCCAGCGGGATAGGCTCAGGCACCAGCAGTGCCCATTATTATTCCGGATCTTCAGGAGACCCTGGCTCAGATCTTGACCGTTTGTACCAGCCTTGCTCAGACGGTTGTTGTATCTTCTACTGCTGCTACATCTCAGGCCGGGGGAGGCACTCAGACTCCAGCTGCCCGGACACCTGAGCAGGTTGTACAGGGCCTGCAGACACCGGGGGCAGTTCCAGTGCAGCCGGCTATTCCAATTCAGAACTTCGTGGTTCTAGCTATTCCAGAGGATGGGCAGCGTAGGCTGGAGAGGTTTAGTAAACTTCAGCCTCCGACATTCAGCGATGCAGAGGGCGAGGACGCCTAGGGTTTTCTAGATAAGTGTCAGAGGGTACTTCGTACTGCTGGGATTCTGGAGACTAGTGAGGTCTCATTTGCTACATTTCAATTTTCTGGTGCTGCTTTCACTTGGTGGGAGTCTTTTGAGAGGCGTAGGCCTGTTGAATCAGCACCCTTCATCTAGCAGTAGTTCTCCACTATCTTTTTGGAGAAGTATGTACATCAGTCCCACAGGGAGGAGCAACGCAGGCAGTTTGAGCAGCTGCATCAGGGAGAGCTATCGGTGATGCAGTATGAGATGCATTTTTCAGAGTTGGCTCGTCATACTGCTGAGTTAGTCCCTACTGATAGGGAGAGGATCCGGATGTTCGTGGATGGCCTAACTTACAAGCTCCGTATTATTATGACTAGGGAGAGAGTATCAGGTGCTATCATCGAGTAGGTTGTTGATATTGCTCGAGATATTGAGTATGTTCGCCATTAGGAGCGAGAGGAGAGGGAGGCCAAGAGGCCTCATAGATCTGGCAGTTTCAGTAGTACTCCTTCCTGAGGAAGTTTCAGCATTGTAGAGGCCGCCCATTTAGCCCTCCTCAGCCAGTTCGTGTAGCTTATAGCGGTGCATCATCGAGGCAGGGTCCCCGCGGTTCTCATCCAGGCCGCTCATCATTCAGTGCTCTCCCAACTCAGAGTCCATCGCGGGCACCATCTATTCATGGTTCCTCCATGCATAGTTCTTCGAGTGGTTCTGTTGGTTCCAGTGGTTCCCTTTAGTTCCCGTCTCCTGCATGAGGGAGTTGTTATGAGTGTGGAGAGTTCGGGAATATGAGGAGGCAGTGTCCTCATCGTCATGGAGCTCCATCTCAGCTGAGGAACCAGCCTTCGACTTCAGCTCCTGTTACTTCACCACCCACCCAGGCCGCTAGGGGTGGGAGTCAGTCAGCTAGAGGCTGCCCTAGAGGGGGAGGTCGAGCAGGTGGAGGTCATGCACATCTCTATGCACTTCCAGCTAGGCCAGATTCTATAGCCTTCGATGTAGTGATCACAAGTATTATATCAGTCTGTCACCGAGATGCTTTAGCCCTATTTGACCCTAATTCTACATATTCATATGTCTCGTCTTATTTTACACATTTCCTGGGTATGCCCCGTGAGTCTTTAGTTACATCTGTTCATGTGTAGACTCTCGTGGGTGATACTATTGTTGTAGACCGTGTGTATCGGCCGTGTGTGATATCTATTGGGGGTCTGAAGACCTTAGTGGAGCTATTGTTACTCAGCATAGTTGAGTTTGATGTGATACTGGGCATAGATTTGCTATCTCCATGTCATGCTATTCTTGATTGTCACGCTAAGACTGTGACCTTGGCTATGCCTGGAGTTCCGAGAGTTGAGTGTAGAGGTTCTACTGAGTATGTGCCTAGCAGGGTGATTTCTTACCTGAAGGCTCAGCGTATGGTTAAGAAGGGATGTTTATCGTATTTGGCTTTTGTGAGGGATGTTAGTGGTGAGACTCCTGTTGTTGATTCTGTTCCGGTGGTACGTGATTTTCCGGACGTGTTCCCTGCAGACCTGCCAAGCATGCCACCTGACCAGGTTATTGATTTTGGTACTGACCTGGTGCCAGGCACTAAACCTATTTCTACTCCACCTTATCGTATGGCACCAGCGTAGTTGAAGGAATTGAAAGAATAGCTTCAGGAAATCCTAGATAAGGGGTTCATTCGGCCTAGTGTGTCACCTTGGGGTGCACCGGTGTTGTTTGTGAAGAAGAAGGATGGTTCTATGCGCACGTGTATTGATTATCGGCAGCAGAACAAGGTTAAGGTGAAGAACTGATATCCTTTGCCTCGTATTGATCATCTGTTTGACCAGCCTCAGGGATCCAGGGTGTTCTATAAGATTGACTTGAGATCCGAGTATCATCAGTTGAAGATTCGAGACTCGGACATCCCGAAGACTGCTTTCAGGACCAGATATGGTCATTATGAGTTTCTTGTTATGTCATTTGGGCTGACCAATGCCCCAGCAGCCTTTATGCACTTGATGCACAATGTGTTCCAGCCTTATCTTTATTCCTCTGTCATCGTGTTTATTGACGACATCTTGGTATATTCCCGGTCTCGGGAGGATCATGAGCAGCATTTGAGATTTGTGCTTCAGACTCTGAAGGAGAGGGAGTTGTATGCAAAGTTGTCGAAGTGTGAATTCTGGCTTTGTTCAGTTGCCTTTTTGGGCCATGTGGTGTCTTGTGATGGGATCAAGTTAGATCCGAAGAAGGTGGAGGCGATGCAGAGTTGGCCTAGACCGTCGTCAACTACCGAGATTCGAAGCTTCCCTTGTTTGGCAGGGTACTATCACCGTTTCGTAGAGAGATTTTCATCTATTGCAGCACCCATGACCAGACTGACCCAGAAGGGTGCTCAGTTCAGGTGGACTGAGGAGTCCGAGGAGAGTTTTCAGAAGCTCAAGTCAGCTTTGACTACAACTGCAGTGTTGGTTTTGCCTACTGGTTCAAGTCTTATACAGTTTATTGTGATGCCTCTAGAGTTGGCTTGGGAGCGGTATTGATACAGGACGGTAGGGTGATTGCCTACGCGTCTAGACAGTTGAAGGTGCATGAGAAGAATTACCCAGTGCACAATCTTGAGTTGGCTGCCATTGTTCATGATTTGAAGATTCGGCTCCATTATTTGTATGGAGTGAATTGTGAGATCTTCATTGATCACCGTAGATTGCAGTATCTTGTGAAGCAGAAGGACTTGAATTTGCGTCAGAGGAGATGGTTGGAGCTTCTCAAGGATTATGACCTCACTATTCTATATCATCCGGGGAAGTCCAATGTAGTGGCCGATGCCCTGAGTCGCAGAGCAGAGAGTTTGGGGAGTCTAGCCTACCTTCCAGCAGCAGAGCGACCTTTAGCACTTGATGTTCAGGCCTTAACGGGTCAGTTAGTGAGATTGAATTTGTCAGATCCCCCACAAGTATTGGCTTGTGTAACCTCCAGGTCTTCTCTTTATGATCATATTAGAGCACGCCAGTATAATGACCGGCACTTCCTAGTCCTTCAGGGCAGGGTCCGTCGAGGTGATGCCAGGGATGTGACTATTGGGGATGACGGGGTCATGAGGATGTAGGGCCGTATTTGCTTACCCAATGTGGATGGGCTTTGAGAGTTGATTTTAGCAGAGGCTCATAGCTCGCGGTATGTCATCCATCTGGGTGCCGCGAAGATGTACCAGGATTTGAGACAACATTATTTGGAGGCGGATGAAGAAGGATATTGTTGAGTTTGTAGCTCGGTGTCTCAACTGCCAGCAGGTCAAGTATGAGCACCAGAGGCCAGGTGGATTGCTTCAAAGGTTAGATATTTCGTACTGGAAGTGGGAGCGCATCACCATGGACTTTGTATTTGGGCTCCCACAGACTTCGAGGAGATTTGATGCTATATGGGTCATTGTGGATCAGCTGACCAAGTTTGCGTACTTCATTCTTGTTGGTACTACTTATTCATCAGAGCGGTTAGGGGAGATTTAGATACAGGAGATTGTCCGGTTGCACGGGGTCCCAGTTTTAATAATTTTCGACTGAAGTACTCAGTTCACATCTCAGTTTTGAAGAGCCGTGCAGAGAGAGTTGGTTACTCAGGTCGAGTTGAGAAAAACATTTCATCCTCAGACCGACAGGCAATCGGAGCGTACTATTCAAATTTTGGAGGACATGTTGCGTGTCTGTGTCATTGACTTTGGGGGTTCATGGGACCAGTTTTTTCCGCTCGCGGAGTTTGCTTACAATAATAGTTACCAGTCCAGTATTCAGATGGCTCTGTATGAGGCGTTATATGGTAGGAGGTGTAGATCTCCTGTTGGTTGGTTTGATCCAGGTGAGGCTAGGTTATTGGGCACAGACTTGGTTCAGTATGCGTTGGATAAGGTGAAGTTGATTCAGGAGCGACTTCGCACGACGCAATCTAGGCAGAAGAGTTATGCGCACCAAAAGGTCCGGGATGTGTCTTTCATGGGTGGAGAGAAGGTACTGCTAAAGGTGTCACCCATGAAGGGTGTTATAAGGTTCGGGAGGAGGGGAAAGCTGAGTCCCTGGTTCATTGGGCCTTTTGAGGTGCTTCAGAAGATTGGAGAGATGGCTTATAGACTTTCCTTCGTCAGGTCAGAAAGTTGAGACCTAAGGATCTAGGGAGATCGATCGAGAGATGCGGAGCAGATATCCTCACTTGTTTGAGACTCCAGGTATGTTT
The DNA here is from genome assembly GCA_005239525.1 of Nicotiana knightiana. Lineage (NCBI taxonomy): Eukaryota > Viridiplantae > Streptophyta > Magnoliopsida > Solanales > Solanaceae > Nicotiana > Nicotiana knightiana. The sequence goes on along the minus strand of ML428903.1, from coordinate 90,087 downwards.
CTTGCCACGTTCGAGGACGAACATTTGTTTAAGAGAGGGAGAATGTAACGATTCGGCTGGTCGTTCCGTAGAATTTGCACAGTGATTCATGTTTTTTCCTTGTTATGCATTGTTTAAGTTGTTTATGATGTGTTGGAGCCGGGTGGTTCGGGTTCGGAGTGGTTGTAGTGAGGATTGAGACACATAGTCTCTTAAAGTAGCCTTATAGTTGGAAAGGTCAACTGGGAGTTGACTTCTTGGTAAATGACCTCGGAATGCGGATTTCATGGCTCGGATAGCTTCGTTAGGTTATTTGGGACTAAGGAGTGTGTTTGAAATGTAGTTTTGAGGTCCGGTGTAGTATTAGGTTTGAATTGGCGAAAGTTAGTTTTTGGCGATTTTCGGTCGGTAATGGAAAACAGGTTGTCGGGGTCGGAATGGAATTCCGGAGGTTGTAGCAGGTTCGTAATGTCATTTTGGATATGTGTGCAAATTTTTAGCTCAATCCGATGTGTTTTGGTTGGTTTCGGCAGCCTTGGTGAAATTTGGAAAATTCAAAATTCATAGGCTTGAATTTGATGTGATGTTTGGTGTTTTTGCGTTGTTTTGGTGTTTCGAGGGCTCGACTAAGTTTGAATGAAGTTATGGACTTGTTGGTATTTTTGGTTGGGGTCCCGAGGGGGCTCGGGATGATTTCGGATTACCATCGGAGGATTTCGAGTTGGAAAATAGCAGCTGATGCTGCTGGTACTGGTGTGACCGCACCTGCGGATAGGGGACCGCAGGTGCGCGCCCGCTAAAGAGGACAAGGCTCCACAGATGCGGTAATTGGCTGGACCAGGGAAGGTCACAGATGCGGACGTGGGGCCGCACCTACGGTGTCACAGGTGTGGAAAATGGAGTTGCAGGTGCGGAAAATCGACTTTAAGTGTTTTCTCGCAGATGAACACCTGGGACCGTAGGTGCGAGATTTAGGCCGTAGGTGTGGAAATCCCTAGGCAGACCATATAAAAAGGGTCATTTTGGTCTTTATTTTACCATTTTCATACGGGTTTGAAGCTTTTGAAGAGGAAAATCGATAGTTCTTCATTGAGGTAAGGATTTTGGACTTAAAACTCGTTTATATGTGATTAAAGGTCTAATTAGTGGTGAAAATTGGGGAAAATCAGTGCTCAAAATGGGTAATTAGGGCTTATGACTAAGAAACCTTAAAATGGGAATTTGAGGGGTCATTTGGACTCCTATTTCAGTGTTCTTGGTATATATAGACTCATGGGAGAATGAGGATTCTTGTGGTGTAAATTTTATCGAGTTCCGAGACGTGGGCCCGGGGTCAGGTTTGACCAATTTCGGGATTTTTGGGTAATTCTTATAATTTTCGAATGGGTTCCATTCTTGGCATATAATAATGATATAAATCTGAATTTTGGTAGATTTGGAGCACTTGGAGGCCGAATCTAGAGGCAAAGGCACTGCATACTAGTATTTTTAGCCGGTTTTGAGGTAAGTAACGATTGTAACTCTAGACCTGAGGGTATGAAACCCCGGTATTGCACATTGTTTTGATAAAGGAGGTGACACACATGCTAGGTGACGAGAGTGTGGGCGTGCACCGATAGGGATCGTGACTTGATCTGTTCGATAGCGACTAGTAAGTTGTATAATTGATTTGAAATCATGAAATAACTTGTATTTTAGGGACATATAATTATTTATGGGTTGTAAGCCATATTTGGGGCCTTGTGCCGATCTGTTTAGACCCTCAGGGGTTTTTTACACTATTCTCACACTATGTTAGTAAATAATTTGTGAACTCAGTCAGGCTTGCTACTTGTCGCTATTTTCACTATTATTACATTGTTTAGTGTACTGTGAGGTATTTTGGGCTGAGCCCCTTGATGTTGAGATGAGTTTCCCGAGTGGCTTGAGAGTATGACTGAGTGAGGCCGAGAGCCGAGATTTGTGAGAATAGTTATGGATCGGTCTGCACACCGCAGCAGATATTATATGGATTGGGCTGCACGCCACAGCATATGTATATTGGATCGAGCTGCACGTCGCAGCAACATAGTGCTTGGGCTGTAGGAGCCCCTCCAGGAATCTATACACCCCCAGTGAGCACATTCGACTATATATATATGTGATCGGGTTACACGCCGCAGCATATATTATATGGATCGGACTGCACGCCGCGGCGTATTTTAGGTGGATCGGACTGCATGCCGCAGTAGTTGTGTGGATATCTGGTACCTGTTGAGTGAGAGTGCTTAGTGTGAGCATGGAATAACAATAGTATAATTCACGAGTGACTGAGAGACCTTGTTATGAGTGATAGTGTGCCTGAGAGTCTGTTACATTTTGAAATTTACTGTTTTTCTCACTCTTCTTTATACTAAACTTTTTTAATGAAAGTTGAATTACTATTTTTATGAAACTCGGATTTATAAAAGCTCTTCACTGCACTCAAGTTTTTAGTTACTTTGGTTACTTACTGAGTTAGCAAACTCACGTTACTCCCTGCACCTCTGTCTCCAGATCCAGGTACCGGGCCATCTCGCTAGTTGATTTCTGACGTGCTTGGAGTTTGTTCGAGGATTAAGGTAGCTGCTCAGCGTCCCCAGCTCATCCCTTTTCCTTTCCCAGTTGATAGATTTTTTTACACTTTGGATTTATGTTAGCTGCAAAGTCATTGTCTTATACGTTTTATTTACCGACTTAGATGCTCATGACAGTTGACTCCAGAGGCCTTGGCCGGTATTAGATTTTGATTGTTTGGGTTATTACCTTCTTGTTGAACTTGTCCTAAAAAGAAAATCTTTATCAGAATATGAGTATATAGTTTCTTGTTGATTCCATTGTGATAGGGGGCTAGCCTAGTTTCACGATAGGCGCCATCACGACCCTTTTTGGTTTGGGGTCGTGACAAGTTGGTATCAGAGCCCTAGGTTACACAGGACTCAACGGTCATGAGCAGGTTTAGTACAGTATTGCGGATCGGTACGGAGACGTCTGTACCTATCTTCGAGAGGCTACGGAACTCTTAGGAAAACATCTCATTTTCTTGAATTATGTTGTTCCATTCTATTGATTCTGGAAATCTAAACTTCTGTTGTTTCATACTCTCACAGATGGTGAGGACACGCACTACTGATCAGGGTGACCAGACACCAGCTGGACCAGCGAGAGGTCGAGGCCGCGATCGAGGATGTGGTAGCGGTAGGGGACCAGCCCGCGCAGCAGCCGGGGCAGTACTAGGTTATCCACCTACTATTCAGGATCAGTCGCGAATATTCCAGCGGGACAGGCTCCGGCACCGACAGTGCCCATTATTATTTCGGGTCTTCAGGATACCCTGGCTTAGATCTTGACCGTCTGTACAAGCCTTGGTCAGGCGGTTGATGTATCTTCTACTTCCACTACATCTCAGGCCGGGGGAGGCACTCAGACTCCAGCTTCCCGGACACCTGAGCAGGTTGTACAGGGCCTGCAGACACTGGGGGCAGTTCTAACCTAGCCGGCTATTCTAGTTCAGTACTTCATAGTTCCAGCTATGCTAGAAGATGAGCAGCGCAGGCTAGAGAGGTTCAGTAGACTTGAGCCTCCGCATTCAGCAGCGCAGAGGGCGAGGACGCCTAGGGTTTTTCTGGATAAGTGTCAGAAGGTACTTCGTACTGCTGGGATTCTAGAGACCAGTGGGGTCTCATTTGCTACATTTCAATTTTTGGTGCTGCTTTCAGTTGGTGGGAGTCTTTTGAGAGGCGTAGGCCTGTTGGATCAGCACCCCTCACCTGGCAGCAGTTCTCCACTATCTTTTTTGAGAAGTATGTCCCTCCGTCCCACAGGGAGGAGCAGCGCAGGCAGTTTGAGCAGCTGCGTCAGGGAGAGCTATCGGTGATGCCGCATGGGATGCATTTCTCAGAGTTGGCTCGTCATGGTGATGAGTTAGTCTCTACTGATAGGGAGAGGATCGGAATGTTTGTGGATGGCCTAACTTACCAGCTCAGTATTCTGATGACTAGGGAGAGAGTATCAGGTGCTACCTTGGAGCAGGTTGTTGATATTGCTCAAGATATTGAGTTTGATCGTCGTTAGGAGCGAGAGGAGAGGGAGGCCAAGAGCCCTCGTGGATCTGGAAGTTTCAATGGTACTCCTTCTAGGGGCAGTTTCAGCATAGTAGAGGCCGCCCATTTAGGCCTCCTCAGCCAGTTCGCCCAGCTTATAGCAGTGCATCATCGGGGCAGGGTCCTCGCGGTTCTCATCCAGGCCGCTTATTATTCAGTGTTATCCCAACTCAGAGTTCATCTCGGGCACCATCTATTCAGGGTTCGTCCATGCATAGTTCTTCGAGTGGTTATGTTGGTTCCAAGGGTTCCCTTGGGTTCCCATCTCCTGCACCAAGGAGTTGTTATGAGTGTGGAGAGTTCGGGCATATGAGGAGGAACTGTCCTCATCTTCTTGGAGGTCCATCTCAGCTGAGGATCCAGCCTTCGACTTCAGCTCCAGTTACTTCACCACCCAACCAGGCCGCTAGGGGTGGGAGTCAGTCAGCTAGAGGCCGCCCTAGAGGGGGAGGTCGAGCAGGTGGAGGTCAAACCCATTTCTATGCACTTCCAGCTAGGCCATATTCTATAGCCTCCGATGTAGTGATCACAGGTATTATATCAGTCTGTCACCACGATGTTTTAGCCCTATTTGACCCTAGTTCTACATATTCATATGTCTCGTCTTATTTTGCACATTTCCTAGGTATTCCCCGTGAGTCTTTAGTTACGTCTGTTCATGTGTCGACTCCCGTGGGTGATACTATTATTGTAGACCGTGTGTATCGGTCGTGTGTGATATCTATTGGGGGTCTGGAGACCCGAGTGGACCTATTGTTACTCAGCATGGTTGAGTTTGATGTGATACTGGGCATGGATTGGCTATCTTCGTGTCATGCTATTCTTGATTGTCACGCTAAGACTGTGACCTTGGCTATGCCTGGAGTTCCGAGAGTTGAGCTGAGAGGTTCTACTAAGTATGCGCCTAGCAGGGTGATTTCTTACCTGAAGGCTCAGCGTATGGTCGAGAAGGGATGTTTATCGTATTTGGATTTTGTGAGGGATGATAGTGGTGAGACTCCTGCTGTTGATTTTATTCCGGTGGTACTTGATTTTTTGGATGTGTTCCCTGTAGACCTGCCAGGCATGCCACCTGACCGGGATATTGATTTTGGTATTGACCTGGTGCCAGGCACTCAACATATTTCTACTCCACCTTATCGTATGGCACCAGTGGAGTTGAAGAAATTGAAAGAACAGCTTCAGGAACTCCTAGATAAGGGGTTCATTCAGCTTAGTGTGTCACATTGGGGTGCACCGGTATTGTTTGTGAAGAAGAATGATGGTTCTGCGTGCATGTGTATTGATTCTCTAAGATTGACTTGAGATCCGAATATCATCATTTGAAGATTTGGGACTCGCACATCCCGAAGACTACTTTCAGGACCAGATATGGTCATTATGAGTTTCTTGTTATGTCATTTGGGATGCCCAATGCCCCAGCAGCCTTTATGCACTTGATGCACAGTGCATTCCAGCCTTATCTTGATTCCTTTGTCATCATGTTTATTGATGACATTTGGTATATTCCCGGTCTCGGGAGGATCATGAGCAGCATTTGAGAGTTGTGCTTCAGACTCTGAAGGAGAGAGAGTTGTATGCAAAGTTCTCGAAGTGTGAATTCTAGCTTGGTTCAGTTGCCTTTAGGTCCATGTGGTGTCTTCTGATGGGATAAAGTTAGATCTGAAGAAGGTGGAGGCGGTGTAGAGTTGGTCTAGACCGTGGTCAGCTACCCAGATTCGCAGCTTCCTTGGTTTGGCAAGGTACTATCGTCGTTTCGTAGAGGGATTTTCATCTATTGCACCACCTATGACCAGACTGAGTCAGAAGGGTGCTCAGTTCAGGTGGACTGAGGATTGTGAGGAGAGCTTTCAGAAGCTCAAGTCAACTTTGACTACAATTGCAGTGTTGGTCTTGCCTACTGGTTCAGGTTCTTATATAGTTTACTGTGATGCCTCTAGAGTTGGCTTGGGAGCGGTATTGATGCAGGACGATAGGGTGATTGCTTACGCGTCTAGACAGTTGCAGGTGCATGAGAAGAATTACCCAGTGCACGATCTTGAGTTAGCTGCCATTGTTCATGCCTTGAAGATTTGGCACCATTATTTGTATAGAGTGAATTGTGAGGTCTTCACTGTTCACCGTGGTTTGCAGTATCTGCTGAAGCAGAAGGACTTGAATTTGCGTCAGAGGTGATGGTTGGAGCTTCTCGAGGATTATTACCTCACTATTCTATATCATCCGGGGAAGGCCAATGCAGTGGCCGATGCCCTGAGTCGCAGAGTAGAGAGTTTGAGGAGTCTAGCCTACCTTCCAGCAGCAGAGCGACCTTTAGCACTTGATGTTCCAGCCTTAGGGGGTCAGTTGGTGAGATTGGATTTATCATAGCCCCCACGAGTATTGGCTTGTGTAGCCTCCTGGTCTTCTCTTTATGATCATATTAGACCATGCCAGTATGATGAAAGGCACTTGCTAGTCCTTCAGGACAGAGTCCGTCAAGGTGATGCCAGGGATGTGACTATTGGGGATGATGGGGTCATGAGGATGCAGGTTCGTATCTGCGTACCCAATGTGGATGGGCTTTGAGAGTTGATTTTAGCAGAGCCTCATCGCTCGCGGTATTCCATCCATCCAGGTGCCGCGAAGATGTACCAGGATTTAAGACAGCATTACTGGTGGAAGCGGATGAAGAAGGATATTGTTGAGTTTGTAGCTCGGTGTCTCAGCTGCCAGCAGGTCAAGTATGAGCACCATAGGCCAGGTGGATTGCTTCAGAGGTTAGATATTTCAGAGTGGAAGTGAGAGCAGATCACCATGAACTTTGTAGTTGGGCTCCCAGGGACTTCGAGGAGATTTTATGCTATATGGGTCATTGTGGATCGGCTGACCAAGTCCATGCACTTCATTCCTGTTGGTACTACTTATTCTTCAGAGCGGTTTTGGAGAGCCGTGCAGAGAGAGTTGGGTACTCAGGTCGAGTTGAGCACAGCGTTTCATCCTCAAATCGACGGGCAATCGAGTGTACTATTCAGATTTTGGAGGACATGTTGCGTGCAGTGTCATTGATTTTTGGGGTTCATGGGACCAGTTTTTGCCGCGCGGAGTTTGCTTATAATAATAGTTACCAGTCCAGTATTTAGATGGCTCCGTATGAGGCGTTATATGGTAGGAGGTGTAGATCTTCGGTGGGTTGGTTTGAGCCGGGTGAGGCTAGGTTATTGGGCACAGACTTGGTTCAGTATGCATTGGATAAGGTGAAGTTGATTCAGGAGCGACTTCGCACGGCGCAGTCTAGGCAGAAGAGTTATGTGGATCGGAAGGTCCGGGATGTGTCTTTCATGGAGGGAGAGAAGGTACTGCTGAAGGTGTCACCCATGAAGGGTGTTATGAGGTTTGGAAGGAGGGGAAAGCTGAGTCCCCGGTTCATTGGGCCTTTTGAGGTGCTTCAGAAGATAGGAGAGGTGGCTTATATACTTGCCTTGCCACCCAGCTTATCGAGTGTTCATCCGGTGTTCCATGTTTCGATGCTCCGCAAGTATATTGGTGACCCATCTCATGTTTTAGACTTCAACACCGTGCAGCTTGAGGGTAATATGTCATATGAGGTAGAGCCACTGGCTATTTTGGGTCGTCATGTCAGGAAGTTGAGGTCTAAGGATATAGCTTCAGTGAAGGTGTAGTAGAGAGGGCAGCCAGTGGGGAAGGCCACCTGGGAGACCGAGCAGGAAATGCGAAGCAGATATCCTTACTTGTTTGAGACTCCAGGTATGTTTCTTGCCCCGTTCGAGGATGAACGTTTATTTAAGAGAGGGAGAATGTAATGACTCAGCCGGTCATTCCGTAGAATTTTCACAGTAATTCCTATTTCTGCCTTGTTATGCATTGTTTAAGTTGCTTATGATGTGTTGGAGTCGGGCGGTTCGGGTTTGGAGTGGTTGTACTGAGGATTGAGACACTTAGTCTCTTAAAGTAGCCTTATAGTTGTAAAGGTCAACTGGGAGTTGACTTTTGGTAAACGATCTCGGAATGCCGATTTTATGGCTCGGATAACTTTGTTAGGTGATTTGGGACTTAGGAGTGTGTTCGAAATGTAGTTTTGAGGTCCGGTGTAGTATTAGGTTTGAATTGGCGAAAGTTAGTTTTTGACGATTTCCGGTCGGCAGTGGAAAACAGGTTGTCCGGGTCGGAATGGAATTCCGGAGGTTGGAGCAGGTTCGTAATGCCATTTTGGATATGTGTGCAAATTTTCAGGTCAATCGGATGTGTTTTGGTTGGTTTCGGCAGCCTTGGTGAAATTTAGAAATTTCAAAGTTCATAGGCTTGAATTTGATGTGATTTTTGGTGTTTTTGCGTTGTTTTGGTGTTTCGGGGGCTCGACTAAGTTTGAATGAGGTTATGGGACTTGTTGGTATTTTTGGTTGGGGTCCCGAGGAGGCTCGGGATGATTTCGGATTACCATCGGAGGATTTCGAGTTGGAAAATAGCAGCTGATGCTGCTGGTACTAGTGTGACCGCACCTGCGGATAGGGGACCGCATGTGCGGGCCCGCAAAAGCGGACAAGGCTGTGCAGATGCAGAAATTGGCTGGACCAGTAAAGGTCACAGATGCAGACATGGGGCCACACCTGCAGTGTCGCAGATGCATAAATGGATTCACATGTGCGGAAAATCGACTTTAAGTGTTTTCTCGTAGGTGAACACCTGGGACTGCAGGTGTGGGTCCGCAGGTACGAGATTTAGGTCGCAGGTGCAGAAATCCCTGGGTAGACCATATAAAAAGGGTCATTTTGGTCTTTCTTTCACCATTTTCTTACGGGTTTGAAGCTTTTGAAGGGTTTTTGAAGAAGGAAATCGATAATGTTTTATTGAGGTAAGGATTTTGGACTTAAAACTCGTTTATATGTGATTAAAGGTCTGATTAGTGGTGAAAATTGGGGAAAATCAGTGCTAAAAATGGGTAATTAGGACTTGTGACTAAGAAACCTTACAATGGGAATTTGAGGGGTCATTTGGACTCCGATTTCAGTGTTCTTGGTATGTATAGACTCACGGGAGGATGAGGAATCTTGTGGTATAAATTTAATCGAGTTCCGAGACGTGGGCCCGGGGGTCAGGTTTGACCAATTTCAGGATTTTTGGGTAATTCTGATAACTTTTGAATGGGTTCCATTCATTGGCATATAATAATGATATAAATCTGATTTTTGGTAGATTTGGAGCACTCGGAGGCCGAATCTAGAGGCAAAGGAACTGCAGACTAGTATTTTTAGCCGGTTTTAGGTATGTAACGATTGTAACTCTAGACCTAAGGGTATGAAACCCCGGTATTTCACATTGTTTTGATAAATGAGGTGACACACATGCTAGGTGACGAGCGTGTGGGCGTGCACCGATAGGGATCGTGACTTAGTCCGTCCCATAGCGACTAGTAAGCCGTATAATTGATTTGAAATCATGAAATAACCTGTATTTTAGGGACTTATAATTATCTATGGGTTGTAAGCCATATTTGGGGCCTTGTGCCAATCGGTTAAGACCCTCAGGGGTATTTTTATACTATTCTCACACTATGTTAGTAAATAATTTGTGAACTCAGTCAGGCTTGCTACTTGTCGCTATTCTCAGTGTTATTACACTGTTTAGAGTACTGTGAGGTATTTTGGGCTGAGCCCCGTGATGTTGAAATGAGTTGCCCGAGTGGCTTGAGAGGATGACTGAGTGAGGCCGAGAGCCGAGATTTGTGAGGATAGTGATGGATCGGGCTGCACGCCGCAGCAGATATTATATGGATCGGGATGCGCGCCGCAACATATGTATATTGGATCAAGCTGCACACCGCAGCAACATAGTGCTTGGTTTGTAGGAGCCCCTCCAGGAGTCTGCACACCCCCAGTGAGCACAGTTGACTATATATATATTGGATTAGGCTGCACACCGCATCATATGTTATATGGATCGGACTGCACGCATCGGTGTATTTTAGGTGGATCGGACTGCACGCCGCAGCAGTTGTGTGGATACTGTTTTTCTCACTTTTCTTTATACTGAACTTTTCTAATAAAAGTTGAATTACTGTTTTTATGAAATTCGGATTTATAAAAGCTCGTCACTGCACTCAAGTTTTTAGTTACTTGGTTACTTACTGAGTTGGCATACTCGCGTTACTCTCTGCACCTCTGTGTGCAGATCCAGGTACCGGGCCATCTTGCTAGTTGATTTCTTACATGCTTGGAGTTTGTTCGAGGATCGATGTAGCTGCTCAGCGTCCCCCTCTCATCTCCTTTCCTTTCCCAGTTCATAGATTTTTTTTACACTTTGGATTTATGTTAGTAGCAATGTCATTGTCTTATACGTTGTATTTATCGACTTAGATGCTCATGACAGTTGACTCCAGAGGCGGGTCGGTATTAGACTTTGATCGTTTGGGTTATTACCTTCTTGTTGAACTTGTCCTAAAAAGAAAATCTTTATCAGAATATGAGGATATATTTTCTTGTTGATTCCATTGTGATAGAGGGCTAGCCTAGTTTCACGATAAGCGTCATCATGGCCCTTGTTGGTTTGGGGTCGTGACAGCTGCTCCAACTCTCGGAATCACATTCTGACCCCGAAATCCCAAAAAGTCAACTATGGTCAAACCACTCCAGTTTCCAAACTTCAAATGTTCCAAGTCCACGGACCTCCAAGTCCAAATCCGGACGCACGCCTAAGCTCAAAATCACCATACGAAGCTGTTGACATTATCCAAAACTTATTCCAGAGCCGTTTACATAAAAAGGTCAAATTCTGGTCAAATTCCACCGCTTAAGCTCCCGAAACTAAAATCCTTCTTCTAATTCAACTACGAATCATCCGGTAACTGAATCCAATTATGCATGTAGGTTGATATACACAATGTGAAGCTGTTCACGACCTTATGCCATCGAACGAAGCTTAAATTCTCAAAACGACCGATCGGGTCGTTACATGAATATTGATATTATTTCAATTATAGGTGAAATTCTAAATGAGACTAATCAATTAAAACATCATATAAATGTATATTATATATTATATTAAAAGGAGGATAATGCAGCATGAGGTCAAGACATATAAAAATGTACAAAGTGAAGGATAGAGATAATTTGTTGATATTTACAATATTTATTAGTTTATAATAACTTTAGACTTTTGAAAATGCACGTAACAATGGAATAAAAGTTTCGAGAAAATTTTTTAGGAATAAGAAAATAGATATTTATGTTATATTAAAAGGAGAGCAATTGAGAAAAAAAAAATGTTAAGTCAAGTGACAAGCTAATAAAACGTAATAGAATAATGTATAAAGTTTGGTAGATTAAGTAATAAAGAAAAATTATGAACTGAAAGTAATTCGATGACTATAAGAATCCTTTTATAACCTCATAAGATTCTTTTATTGGGTACGTTCCCTTGGGTAACAAGAAGATAAATAGAATTTGATTCAACCAATATGATATAATATGCTCAAACTAATTAGATCACATGACATAATTCATATTCTTTAATATTATCCGTGTATCGCACGAGTACCAACACTAGTATAAATTAGGGAGAATGACACAATTACCCACAAAAACAAAATATATTTACTACTCATAGTAGTTTTTGTGGGAAATTTTTTCCTTATTCTCCAATTCTTTTTTATTTTTATGCTTCTTTTCTTTTCTTTTTTCTTTTTTCTTCTTTTCTCCTTATATTTTTTTTCGTTTTCTTCTTATGTTTTCCTTTTTTCCTTTTCTAATTTCATTTAAATTCTTTTTTTTTTATATTCTTTTTCTTTTCATAATCTAGTTTCATTTACTGTTTTCACTATTTTTTATTATTCTTTTTTTATACTATTACTATAGAAAAATTAAATTGTGTACCAATTAAATGTAGCTAATACAATCAAAAAATATTAACTAACATGTGATACCAGTATAGTATATAGTTATACTAACAGAGTATATAATTGTACGCAAAGAGTTAATTTTTTTAAATTCAATTATTAAACTGAAATAATATCAGTTCTCAATAAAAAATTAAAAAATTCTAAAAGGATCTAATTGTAAGAGTATATCGTTATATTATATAGCATATTGTTATAAATAGAATTCTATTTAAGGTGAATGTCTATATTTTAGAGAGACTTAGGGATTTTACTTGGTGGCTAAGTCACTCTTTCCCTATAAATAGATGGGTCTTATTCCATTGTAATTCATCCCAAAATTCAATAAGAATTCTCTCTCTCTCTCTCTCTTTCTCTCTACAATATTGTTCTTCTTCTTTTATTGTTTCATAACACATTATCAGCACGAGATTCTAACCAATTGAGTAGAAACTTTGGGATTGAGTATAATGATTGTCAATTGTTCCGTGAACTTCCTTCATGATTAAATTCTAGATTTAAGGTAAGTATTTTAATTTATTTTTCTATAAATTATTGAAATTCTATAATTTAATTTTAAATACAAGAAAAGATAATACACTTTGATTATAACTCTTATAGAGTTTGCAAGAAATTATAATTTGAAGTGGTAAAAATTCTATGCATTGTCATGATCAAATTCATGTATGATTGTGGCCAAAAAATTGGAAACCCATCCCATTGAATTTGCTTCATTCTCATTCCCCTTAAGAGAATGTAATAGCAATATGTGATAAGTCTGAAAGAAGAAAAAATTATTATCGTGAAGGTATCAATGAATGTGGACGTGGCAATAGACGGAATTATAATCATCATCATTGTGATAATGAGAATAATAAGAATTCTCAAAATAATCCTTCACTCTGTGAAAGTAATGTTTGTCATCGTTTTGACATGAGATTTTGTAAAGCACATATAGATGATTATGGTCCATTCACGATGTGAATGTGACAACATCTGATTTATGAATGCATGTTCATTCTTGGAAGAATATGAATGTGCTAGTGGTAGTGAATATACCACACTCACCTCTAAAAGGAGGTTTGAGATGAAATAAGAATACAATTTCATTATTATGGCATGAATGGTCATTGATCACGCACCTATTCTGATTATGCCAAAATATTATGGCAATGTGATTATTACAGGGCAAAAGTAATAGAAGTAACATATCTTGCCTATGATGATATCAACCATGACCATAATTGTATAACTTTACCCTTGAAAGAGATATTCACTATATGGATTTTGATGAATATGTGGTAGTACAAAATTAATTGAAAGCCCTAGAAGAGCCAACTATACTACCTTGGAGAAATAAAATCGATTATCAATAATATATTGTGTTGTCGCAAGTCTCAAAGAAACTTATTGGGTTTCTAAAGTATTCGCGAAAGCGGTTGGTTATATTGAGACTATAAATAAAGGAAAGATTTAATATCTTCTATTATACAACTTGTAGCGGGCTAATATATATGTGAAAAGCTACCCGCTTTATTCTCCAGCTTGTATTATATAAATAAAAGAATACCACAATAAAGTGGATGTTTATTGATATAAAACCCATATCATAATAAACTTGGAGTTTATTGATAATTGCACACGTCATGGTGTAAACCTTAACTTCATAAATATTGATAATTTATTCAGTTGACATAATTGGTTTAGCCATATCAATTTAAGTACATGTACAAAAATAAAAGAGAATTCACATGGGTAAATATTAAAGAACATGAAAGTTCTTTACGAATTCTCTTATTTTGCTTGTTCTCGCAATTATTATACCAACTAAAATTGGGATTTAATCCCGTGAATGCTGAAAATATCAAAGGTGAATATAGGCTCATTCACCTGCCATGTATACCACATAAGATGCATCTATGAGATGGTTACATGTGCGATTATTACTAACTCTCAACCTAGTGTTTGCGAGGTAACTTTCTCAATAATTTAATTTAGAGCATAATTTCCATATTTTCTATTCAAGATAATTTATCTTGATAAGTTGGTTACATCACAACCGGTTTAGCAAAATAATTTATTGAGTGCCTCCACTTAATAGCTAAATTATTACTTATGAGAACAAAGTTATCTATATCATTTTGATATACGTTATATAAGAAAGTATATTACATTCTCCCCTCACAAGTGGTTCAAGATCAGGAACCAAATTATTCCATTTTATTATTATTGATGTGCGGTGTATATTTTGATTAACACCATAACGCACAAAGATGGGTTCCCAAAGTTGAGGAAGCAAGTTAGTTTTTTTAACATGAGGGGTAGAGATGATAAACATTTGAGAAAAGGTTACGCAAAATGAATTCTCAATTCTCTATAAGCATGATAAATGTGATAGCCAGAATTTTCAAGGTGCAACATATTCATTGGAGTTAATATGTGTGAATTATTCACCAAATCTCTGGCGATGTCAGCCTCCAAGAAGCTAGTTCACAAGATTGGGATGCGAAGGCTCAAGGATGTGAATTGATGCTCTCATCAGGGGGAGTTGATGCGTGTTGCACTCTTTTTTCCTTACAAGGTTTTTTCCCACTGAGTTTTCCTTGCAAGATTTTTAACGAGGCAACCAAAAGGCGCATTTCTAAACATGTGTACTCTTTTTCCTTTTCTAGAATTTTTTCCCATTGAGTTTTATTTTAATTAAGATTTTAACGAGGCACATTATTTGTTGAATAGACATTCAAGGGGGAGTGTTATAAATAGAATTCTATTTAAGGTGAATGTCTATATTTTAGAGAGACTTAGGGATTTTACTTGGTGGCTAACTCACTCTTTCCCTGTAAATAGAGAGGTCCTATTCCATTGTAATTCATCCCAAAATTCAATAAGAATTCACTCTCTCTCTCTTTCTCTATAATATTTTTCTTCTTCTTTTATTGTTTCATAACACATACTATAATATTGTTTTTTTTTTTTTTTTTTTTTTTTTTTTTTTTTTTTTTTTTTTTTTTTTTT
>ML428903.1:60030-73687 GCA_005239525.1 Nicotiana knightiana | reverse complement strand
TTTTTTTAAAAAAAAAAAAAAAAAAAAAAAAAAACTAGTGACGCCACTGTATCGTTTCTCGACTATAACGACTTGACTCCATTATATCAAAATTGTAATATTACGTATTATTTAACGGAGACAGACAAAATATCAACTTCAAACGTGACTTTCATAAAACCTTAGTCACCAGTGGAGATCACCAACTATAATAAAATAAACCACAAAAAGTACAAAAATAATTCATAACATCCTTTTCACCTAATATGTTCCAGTGTCATGGTAAACACTTGTATCTAACATCGTTACAACAAACAAATTTAATGGACGCATGTCATATTCCACCCTCTTTCACCCACTCACTATATTTGATTAGAAAATAGGAAAGTTCAAATAACAAAGTAAAAGTAAGCTTCTTTTTCTTTTTGTCTCTCACTCGGTAACTTGCACTCCCTAATCCCTATGAGATTCAATTAATTGAAATTTGAATAGAAAATTTTCACTTTATTTCTAAGGACAAAGGAATACTTATCACTTACCTAACTTTTCACGAGTCGTTAGTATGATAGATAAACAAAAATAATTCTGGAATACAAATTTAGTATCGCCTTATCCCTTGTTTGATTATCAATAATAATTATGAAATAAGTTATTCTAAGATTAAAAATAATACTGAAATAACTTATACCTGCCAAATGATGAAATAGTAATCTCACGATAAGTTAACCTACGATAAACAAAAAAATTAACAATTTCAGGATTAATATAAGATAGGAGTACCAAACAATTAATAAAAATAATATTATGATAATTAATCTCAACATATCAATCTCAATATAATTAATTCTAACATAACTTATCTTCAAACCAAACCATCCTCGGAGTTTTAAACTAAACTTTAGGGATTGATAATGTTGTTATTACGTATGACGTGGGCATCTGGAAAGCCTTTAATATTTTATTCGTCATCACTCTTACACGTGTCCTTAATCGGACGATTACAAGGTCCCGCATCGATGAAATGATGTAAGACAAGAGCTTAATATTAACCAATGGGTAGTCTTCTCCTGTTTTCTTTGTTTTTGGTTTTGACTAATAAGATACGACGCGTGTGTAAATTGTGTATGGTGGTCCACAATATACTATTTGTGGGCTCCTCCCAAGCAAAACATTTCTGGCCGACACTACTTTGAGACAAAAGCAGATAGTGATTTTTACAATTAAAATGGTGAAAAGGGTTTTCTGAAATTCTTTTTTTCAGTTTTCTATTTTAAATTGAAAGCTTTGAAAAGTTTTTCACTTCTATAAAAACGCAAAATCATTTTTTTTTACGGTTTTTAGACTGGAAATTTTAAGTAGGCGTTTAGACATAAGAATTGTAAAATTCGAAAAAATAGTGAAAAAAATTTTCAAGTGAAAATGGTATTTGAATTTAGAATTGTGTTTGGACATAAATTTCAGTTTGAGTCTTTTTTTGAAGTTTTGTGGAGTGAATTTTGAAAAACAGCTTTTTGCGATTTTTCAAATTTTCGAAAATTTCCAAAATGCATTTTCAAGTGAAAATTGAAAATTTTGTGAACAAATGCTGTTAAAAAAAAAGTGAACATTTTTTTGAAAAAATCTTCCATCAGATTTTATGTCCAAACGGGCACTAAGTACCTCCGGAGTAGTTTTTCAGTTGAAATATTTAATAAGTGTATTACTTAGAATGTTAATGTATGTTTATGTACTTTTGTGATGGGTCTTCGATTGAAATTCAACATGCCAACAATCACACCTCTGGCAATGCTGTAAAAGTTCTTGTGCATTTTTATGTCTAATTCGTTGTGAAAGCATTGATTTCTGTGGATTGATTGAGAATTTATGCTAGGTTTTGAAGAACATCGAAAAAGAAAAAAAAAAAAAAAAAAAAGGAGGAGGAGAAGCAGATATTTTTTATTAACTCTGTTAGGAGAGAAAACGTTTCTTGTCCTTTCTTTTCTCTTTCTTGATGTTCTTCAAAACCTAGCATAAATTCTCAATCAATCCTTGGAGATTAATGTTTTCACATTCGTAGTAACCTCTACTATGTAAACAATTTGAATAGAGAATTGCATTTCAATCTATAGATGAAAAACTTTAATTATTAGAGAAAATGTGCGTGAATATTAAAGTTATTGTATGCTGTAGTTATTATAGGGAGAATGTGCATGCGGATAGTACAACGAACATATAAAAAACATGTGCTCTAAATATTACACTTCCATTTATGGATCTTGATAATTACAGATGAGATGAATGCCTCATTGTAGTCTTGGTTTTTAGTTTACCTTTTGAATTACGTATACTTCTTACCATTTTTATAAAACTAAAATAATTTTTCAATGCTAAATATTCAATATAGCTAACGAGTGACGGTGTGATATCATTATTTATCATTTTATTTATCGCAAGAAATTTTTTTTGGTATGGTTAAAACAGTCTAAAAATATTCTTAACGTGGTGTGATATTATTCGTTTTAGGTAAACCCGCATAATTTTTTCCTAAAGGACTCACCATTAAGAGTATCCAACATCTTTTCAACTACCAATATGGAATTTCATTCGCACGCCCAATAACCTTTACTTTGTGCCACCCACATATCGTCAGAGTATTTATGGCAATCAAAACCTACAACTAGCCGGAGCGGTTCAAGGATATGCAAGACCTAAAGCCAAAGTTTAATATGAGGCCTAAATTTTTAAAAGAAAGTTATAGCATCTGTTTTTATTTGAAGTATACTCTTCTAGCTTTTTGAAATACAAAGTTGTTAATAATCTTTTTTATAATCGATTTTCTCTAATTATTCTTATTCAATTGATAATATAGCTAACTCATTTAATCTTTCTTGAGATATTGTTAATCTTAAGATTTTATAGAGCAATAGAAGTATAAAATCATTGGAAGCTTAACAGTATTATTGAATAGTGGAACTAATGAAATCTTGGAGAAAGAAGGCGAGTAAGAATATTAAAGAGAAAGACAGAAAATATGTGGGGGTTTCTGAAATATGAAGAGATTGGGAAAAAGAAAGATTGACTTGAACATATTAAGAAAGGGAGAATAAATTTTTTATACATTATCTAATAAAGGGGTAAAACTGAAACGTTGAGAAAATTATTCATCTATCCATTTTTAAATATGTCAAATTATTATTTTATTTATATATCTCAAGGGCTCTATTTCTTTTTATATTAAAAACTCGACTTTTATATTAAAAGTACTAGATATTATTTTTTAAATATCTATAAACCTATTATTTTTAAAAATGGAGCCCCTCAAATTTGGGGGCCTAAGGCACAAGCTTTACTCCTCATCACATTAGAGCCGGCCCTGGCAATTAGTTTCTTCTTGTGTACGCGTCTCTGAGCTCGTAAGAGTAAGTAAATCAAGTCCGATATTTTTAACATGGTGTGATATGATCCGCTTTAGGCCAGCCATCATAGTTTTCTCAAAATATCATACCATTAAGAGTATCTAACAAATAATATGTAGTTCTCAACCTTTTCAAATATCAATGTGGGACTTTCTTTACACACTCAACAACTTTATTACAAAAATACATGTTATAGTAAGTTGACCTACGCTAGTTATATAAAAAAAATTAAACTGATAACGTATATGTAACTCTTCAAAAATACTTCCAAAAGAACCATTTTTACAAAAATACTTATTAAAATAAACATTTTTGAAATATTGTCTAAACATGGCTATTAAGTCCTCAATGCAACGTACTACACTAATTTCTTGCACTCTCATTCCTTCCTTCGTGGAGTTACTATTCCTCCGTGCATGTGTGGCTCATATGACTGGACCATCGATCCTTAGATTTTTATTTATCTTTTCCACTCGTTCGTTAGATTTGATCATATCACAAAATCAAGATTATCTAATTAATTCTTTCCCTTTTCCCCCTATAATTATTTAGTACTTAACCCCACCACCTCCACTATTATTACTCACACCAAATACACACTAAAAACCAAAAACCCCAAAAGTAGAAAAATCTTGATATGTTGAATTATCAAAGACCTAGTGCCATAGCAAGTAGTAGCAGAGAAAGTCTTGTTGAAGAACATAATCATGATCAAGAAGAAGAACAAATCAGAGATATCTATGCTCTAACCCCACCAAGGCCTCCATCAACAAATCGTGGCCGTCGAAGAGAAACTTGGGAAACTAATAGCCATAGATCATCCACAAATTTATCAACAGCCAGTACAGAAATAGCATCAAGTGAGAATTTCTCAACCATGAGTAGAGAATTCAATGCTTTAGTTCTTGCAGGATCTTCAATTAGCAACAACCATGGTAGCGACAACGACAACAACAGCAACAACAATAATAATAATAATAGCAATAGTTTGGGAAGAATTGGTGAAGATGATTATGAAACAATTGAGGAAACAAATCCTTTAGCTATTGTTCCAGATAATTATAACCCTTTGAATTTGGACAATATTAATAATCCTTCTTCTAGAGATCTTGTGGTCACTGGGATTAGTGGGATTAATTCTATGAGTGGAGTTAGCCATGGAGAAGTTAGTACTGTTCAAAGGGTGAAAAAAGAAGAGGTTGAATCAAAGATTAGTGCATGGCAAAATGCTAAAATTTCAAAGATTAATAACAGGTTTAAGCGTGAAGATGCTGTTATTGTTGGCTGGGAAAGTGAAGAGGTCCAAAAAGCTACTTCTTGGATGAAGAAAGTTGAGGTACGTTACATCAATTTGGTTTATGAAATATCTTTTCTTGTTTTACTTTTTACTTTTTCCTTTATTTGTTCTTCCCAATCTTTTTACATTGTGTTTTCCAAATTTCTTCAAACCTCCAGTTGGTTAATTTTTCTGGTCATCTTTAGTTATGCTTTCTTCAACACTAGCTCAAATTTTCACCGAGTTTATTATGGATTAAGAGTTTATTTTACTCTATTTGTAAATTGATTATGAGTTTATATGTTATCGTAAAGTCGTTAACTAATTGAGATTTGACTTTGACAATAAAATTATAAGAAAATTGGTTGTCAAATAATATTAAGTTGTTCATTCTAATCAGCTTAATTTGCAGTAGTCTGCGTGATTGCTAAAAATCAGGAGCCCTTATTTTTTCACCTACGATATATTGACTGTGCACATGATTGGTCCAGTTTTATACACCACTAATTAATTGGAGGTTGTAATGATGGGGAGAATATGGTTGGAATTTGGATGCTAAATGAGTCCAATAATAGTCTGACTGCCCCATTTGCACTGCCCTTCTACGATGGGAATTCTTAAATTTAGTAATATATTAGGAGTCAAACGCTTGGTAATTCTAGTTTAGTTTAGCTATTTTATAAATAATCTCTGTGATTTGTAAACCTTAATTATCTTTTAAATGTTGCCTATCTGTATCGTTGCACCCTTATCTTGTAAATCCAAATTTGTAACCTCTACAACTATCACATGACTAATGAAAATTTTCGGGAAGCATTACGAATTTTCAGTAATTAGTTATTATGCAACAAAGATATGGTTTCTTTGGCCAGCTCATTCTCCAATTTGAAAAGGATACAACCTATAACCAACAATCAAAAAGAATATTATACTATTAGTGTCAACATGTCATTAGGTTTTCTACTTGATTTTTCAAGTTACAAATTTCACTTATTATAACTAGTTTCAAGTATTTATCTTTTGGATAATTTGATAGTATAAAGTTTACTTCAACTATCCGTGCATGAGAGTTAAAGTCGTTAGGAAATTGTGACAGAATAATTGAACATTTCTTCAATTGAAATACATGCGCAACAGAATATGGGACTATCTTCTTTTTCTAAGCTTCTTCCCTTTTTCTGGGTTGGTGTGTGGATCGAGAATGTTCACTAGTTTCTTTCTTTTCTTTTATTTATTTATTTATTTAACGTCTTTTTTCTTTTTGTTCTTTTAGAGGAAGCTGGAGGAGAAGAGAGCAAAAGCCCTTGAGAAGATGCAGAATGATATAGCAAAAGCAAGGAGAAAGGCAGAGGAAAGAAGGGCATCTGCTGAAGCAAAGAGAGGAACAAAAGTTGCTAAAGTTCTTGAAATTTGCAACTTGATGAGAGCTGTTGGCAGAGCTCCCGCTAAGCGTTCCTTCTTTTAATTCATGGAATTAGTTTTTTTTAGTATTAGAAAAACAGTTTGTAAAATATATTTTTTGAAATTTTACTAATACTCTAATATGTAAGTCTATAGGATCCCTTCTCTTTTTGATTAGTCTATAGGATCCCTTCTCTTTTTGAAACGATAGGGTACCCCTATTGACGTAAAATAGTAGTACTAGATGCAAGACTTTCCAAAAAAAAGAAAAAGAAAAAGAATTTGTGTTTGCTTGAAATATCGCATTGAGCAAGATGAAGTCATGTTAAATCTTTCCTCTTCAGTGTATTATAATATAGTGAGAATTTTGTGTGATTTGTACAGATTTTTGGAGGTTACATGCATTCTAACGAGCTTAATTAAGAAGATATGTGAATTTAGAATTGTTATGCTTCCCTCTTGCTTTCTATTTAATTTAGATCGTCGATGATGCTGAAAGGATAGAATGATCTTACTCTACAAGTCTAGAGATCTTGGATTTTATATTTTTTGGGGTGCTCTTGGAAAGGCGTTATCGAAATTTAGAATAATAAAATGAAGTCTCGTGAAGAGAAAAAGGAAAACGATTTGTAAGGCCATTATTCACTAAAGCATGCAATACCATAAACTCATAAAGAAGACTTTTAGTTAAGACTATTTCTAATAGCATTTGTATTATATACGGTGATAACGTTAAAATATTTTACTATTAAGGTTTGTATACGGACGAAATCGTATTCGTGGTACACCCCGGTCTTCGACAAAATAAGGCAAGCTCGAGACATGATAACGGGGGACCAAAATCGAGGGGTCAGTCTCATCGAGTCAGAATTCGGGGGCATAACGCCCGACCTCGAGAATTTCGGGGTCACTGTTTGGGATCGGCCCTAGCTTTGAATGACTTCGAGAAACATTGTATAGCAATCAAGCACGGCCAACAGAAGGCCGTAACATCCGTGATCGGCCGGATATTGCAGCGTGGATCTCGGCACGTATCGATGAAGGACCGAAATCAATTAATTAGAGGATTTTTACCTTTTATAGAGTTATACCCAGAGTACGTAGGATTCCCCTACTATATAAAAGGGGTTTGATAATTCATCAAACACATTATAACAAGCACTCCAAAGCAATATATCAGTATTTTCTCTATTATTAGCTTTCTTGTTCTTGTTTGTCAATGCTGACTATAGCGAGCCTTGATTGAGAGAGAATATTTCATTAAAGCTTGAACTATCTTCCTCGAGTGGGTTGAATCTTTTATCTTTGTTTATTTAATTTGACTTTATTAATCGCCTCGTATCAAATAAATTCGCTTATCATTAAAACCACTTACAAATTCAATTGTTATCCGATTTTGAGGGTAAACAAGATTATTTAATATGTGCTCTATATAATCTAGGAATATTAGTTACTAATTTAATTAAATTACCGACTAATGTTATCATAAAAATGTATCTATAGTTATCTAATAAGTGATTTAATTATGAAAGTATTCTATATTATTTGTTAGTGTATATATAACTTGTTAAAAAACTAAGCTCAAAGTAACAATATAGAATAAGAAAAACATGTCAAGAGATATAGACAGAAAGAGATGAGAGATTCTTATTTCTTCCATGTCAAGTGTATTACAAAATGACTTCTCATCCTATATTTATAATGTAACGACCCGACCAGTCGTTTTGGACTCTAGCGCGTCGTTCAGTAGTTTGAGGTCATGAGTAGCTTCACTTCAGGTATTACGACTTGTACGCCTCATCGGAATTGAATTTCGAGAAGTTCGGAGTTGATTTGGGAAGAGAGTTCTCATTACAGAAGCTTTAAGTTGGAAGAATCGACTAAGGTTGGATATCTGAGTAAACGACCTCGGAATCGGGACTTGAAGGTTCCAACAGGTTTGTATGATGATTTCGGACTTGGACGTATGTTCGGATCGGGTTTTGGATGACCCGAGAGCATTCAACGTCTATTGTGAAAGTTGGTATTTTGGAAGAAATTCATGAATTTGGGTTGAAGTGCATTTCAGTGTTATCAATGTCCGTTTGGGATTCCGAGTCTGGGAGTAGCTCCGAATGGTGATTCTGGTGTTGGGAGCGCGATCAGAAGTAAATTCGGAGGTCCGTAGGTCATTTTGGAGTCATTTGGCTAAAGTTAGAAATTTGAAGGATTTTGAGAAGTTTGACAAGAAGTGGACTTTTTGATATCGGGGTTGGATTCCGATTCCGAAAATTAGAGTAGGTTCATAATGTCAAATGTGACTTGTGTGCAAAATTTGAGGTCAATTGGACGTGATTTGATAGGTTTCGGCATCGAATGTTGAAGTTGGAAGTTCTAAAGTTATTAAGCTTGAATTTGAGTGCGATTCATGGTTTTGGCGTTGTTTGATGTGATTTGAGGCCTCAAGCAAGTCTATATTATGTTTTGGAACTGGTTGGTGTGCTTGGGCGGGGTCCCCGGGGCCTCTGGTGGATTCCAGATGGCCAACATATCGAATTTGGCCTTATAGAGGTGCTGAGGCTATTGTCTTCTGGTGTAAGCGCACCTGCGAGGTTTTGGCCGCAGGTGCGGAGCCGCAGAAGCAGCCTAGGAGTCGTAGAAGCGGGCAGGAGAGCAGGTGTGACGGAAGATCCACACCTGCGAAGGCGCATATGCGGAAAAGAAGGACGCAAGTGCGGAATGCGCATGTGCAAGGCTTTGGTCGCACGTGCGAGACTGCAGATGCGGCTGGTTGACCTGTGAAGTCAGCTAGGTTGGTTGGAGGAATGCGCAAGTGCAAGGCTTTGGTCGCACGTGCGAGACTGCAGATGCGGCTGGTTGACCGTAAGTGTGAAAATCGGGTTGGGCAGAGTGTTCTTTTATAGCGAGGGTTTGACTCATTTTCACCATATTTTCTCCTGGGAAGCCATTTTGGAGCAACTTGGGAGTGCCATTTTTATCAACAAATATGAAGTAAGTGGTTTATACTATTTTTGAGTTAAACACATGATTATATATGGATTTGAACATGGAAAATTAGTGAAAACTTGGGAGTTTGGTAGAAAACCTAGAAATTGATATTTTTGGATTTTGACCACAAAATTGGACATGAGATTTGGAATAAATTATATAGTTGAGTTCGCGAGGTTATGGGTAAAGTTTATCTTCTTCAGAATCCGGGCACGTGGGACCGATGGTGATTTTATCGACTTTTTGAGCTGAGTTGGGAAATTGGTTAAATTGAATTGTTATGAGTAATTGAGTATACATTTATGGGTTTGCATGATTATTGACTAGTTTTGGAGCGTTGGGCATCGGCTAGAGTTGTTAGAAAGGCTTGGAAGCCGGCTATAGAACTTCAGAGCGAGGTAAATCTCCTTTCTAAACTTGTAAGAGGGAATTGTCCCCATAGGTGAAATAATTAATTATGTGCTTCTATTTGTGGGGGATACGTGCGCACGAGGTGATGAGTGTCCGTACGTAGCTACTAATTATGCCTATGTCCGGGTAGTTTTAGGCTCACATCATGTCTTGTTGATATTATTATTGATTTATGTTTATTTTTTGCTTTGAGAAGGAGCTGGATTGAGTATGCTTATTAAATAATCTTCAAAGGAGTCGCAATTGTTTTAAAAATGGGGATCTTGAAAGTTTTCATTGAAATTTCATATTTTGAAAAGAACGGAAGAATACTTTAATACTTTGAGATATCTATATATTTACCGCGTCGCTGGTATGATTCGCGAGCGGAGGTAATTCTTTTAAACTATATTTTTACTGCGTCCCAGGTATGATTCGCGAGCGGGGGTAATTCTTTTAAACTATATTTTTCCGCGTCGCATGTATGATTCGCGAGCGGAGTAATACTTATATTTATATTTGACCGCGTAGCATGAATGATTTGCAAGCGGGGTAATACTTTATATTTATGTTTGACCGCGTCGCATGGATGATTCGCGAGCGGGGTAATAAATGCATCTATGGTTCGCGTCGTTCGACCCTCGGTAGTGCACAATTTACATTTATGTTGGATCGGGCCGAACGTCCTCTGTGGTATTTATATATTATAATAGTACTGGAAGTCCTTTATTTAACTGGTGTAAATTTACTATTTAGTGAATACTTGTTTAAAAGAAGGAAGTGGTTTAAGCTCTTAAATATGGTGAAGACTCGTTCAATTACTTCTTGTTATGAATTTTATTATTGTATATCATGCTTAATTAGAATTTTATATTACCATATTGTTGGCCTTAGTAAGTGTCTAAGTCGACCCCTCGTCACTACCTCTTCGAGGTTAGGTGGGATAATTACTGGGTACACGTTGTATTCGTACTCATACTACACTTGCTGTACATTTTGATGTATAGGTACATGTATGGATAGTCTCCTTGTGGGCACAGCGGCGTGGTTGATACGGGGACTTAGGTGAGCTGCATCTTATGAGACGATCTGCAGCCAGCAGAGTCTCCTTCAGATGTATTGTATTTTCTCTTCTGTCTAGTTTGTATTCCGGACAGTTATTGTATTACATTTTAAATTCCTAGAAATTGCTTATGCACTTGTGACACCGGGTTTTGGGATGACTATGGGAATTATTCATTATTTGAATTTGTTAAAGATATTTTTTTTACTCAGTGGAAGTTCATTATTTACTATTTAATGTATTGAAAAGAAATGATTTCAAAACTACTATAATGAGAATTTGATTAACTTCTTGGTGTTGGCTTGTCTGAGAGTGGTGTTCGGCGCCATCACGAACATTAACGGATTTTGGGTCGTGACAACATGGTATCAGAGCACTATGTTCCCTTAGCTCTCACGAGTCATGAGCGAGTCTAGTAGAGTCTTGCGGATCAGTATAGAGACGTTTGTACTTATCTTTGAGAGGCTACAGGGCTGTTAGGAGCACTTCCCTTCTTGTTTCCTCATCGTGCGATTTGATTCCTTTGAGTCTTGTGCCTATGTTTCTTTCCTACTCAATCTTACGCGAAACTCTTGCTATAAATCGGGGATTTGAATAATTGTAATGGTACTACAAATATGGTGCAGGATGTTTCTCCATGCGTGGTTGTTTGGGGCTATTATCGTCGCCTTGCGGAAGGATGTTTTGCCATCTCAGCTCAGTAGCTATACTTTTGAGAGCTTTGAGGCTATGCACATATTGCAATGATGCTTATGAACATTCATCGCGCAGTATTGATGTGATGGTAGGATGCTTGCCTATGTGTAGGGACAGTGAATGACTTGAAAGGAGGTTTACTTAGAGCACGATTCAGAGATTCAGTATTTTGTTTCCTGTAGAGGAAAGTCAATCAGACTATAAATGTTCAGGTTTGAGACTTGGTGTTCTCAACTATGGTGGAATTTTTATCGGCGACGTGGTGTTGTCGTCTTCGATTAAATGTTTTTCCCGGTGTTATGATCTTATTTAGTTCTCCTTTAGGCGGGATATTATGAAATTGTGTCAGGGAAGCGGCTGTCAGAGATGGCGGTGTGCGATGGTTCAGGATCGGATCGGTGTTTCTGATGTTAGCAGCTCAGGAAGGAGGATCTTCGAAAAGGGTGGAAGTTAGTAGCGATCTATCAGTTCAAGTGCTACAGAGATAGATATTGATCTAAGGCAACAACTGAGCAGCAAAGGATGAGGGAGGACTGTGGGAAGTGTCGGGCGGTGGTTAAACTTCTGGAAGGCCAAACGTGAGAAACAGGAATCAAATGGTTGCTTAGAGGAGTGGGTCTGACCAAAGTGGGAGAGTGGTAGAGTAGCATATGGGTTTGGAATAATTTGGGAATTTTAGTGGACGGTGATTGGGCCTACGGGCTTAATTTTAGTTATTGACTATCATACGACGGGAGATTGGATGCCACAGAAAGGAGTTTCTTGGTATGAATAAGGATACAACGTAACTTTGAATTTGGAAAATATTGTCGCACATTTAAGTTGAGGTCCATAAGGAGTGATCAGACTATGTACATTGGGTGCATGAGAAGGGGCTCAAGATCGGTTATTGATGTCATAGTGATTGTGCAGTGCAGCTTCGTCGGGAAATGTCGGCAGGTAATTTTCACAGGAGGGATATCTCCTGTAAGAAAGTCAGCGGTCGCGTGGTTGACGGAGTTTTTGCAAAAAATTATGCCGACTACCCAGTAAGAGGTCGAATATGTGAATGCTACTAGAGATTTAAAGTGTTTGTGAAATGCTAATGGAAGGATTTCGAGAAATTTGGCGACTTGGTTGTGCAAGATCAGTTCACCAATGAAGAAAGCATCCTGGTGGGTTCCAGAGTTGTGTAATAATAACTTCAAGTTAAGGGGGAGAGTCCCACCGCCTATGATTGGGTTTCATGGTTATCTATTTGTGTTTGAGTTATCAGAGTATTGGTGACTTAATACAGCTAAGGAAAGAGAACATAAGGGGTAATTTGAGCAAAGGAATTGATAAAAGTTGTCCTTATTGACTCATGTTTGGGCTTTGAGAAGATTCAGGATTTATGCTTCGTACAGAGGTGATTTACAAGGGGAGCGATTCAGCCGGGTGCTTCATTGAGATGGGTGTTCATGTGCTAACGGAGCCTTGGAGTTGATTATATTCGGGACCAAGCTAGAGTGGGTGACTCTCAACAATGGTCCCGGTAAATTCAAAGGTCAAAATGCGGTGCCTAAGGATTTCAAGCCCGTGATATGGTTAAGAATCGAGCTTTTGCAGCGGATTGTGATAAGAGGCTTGGAATGTTCTATGATATCTTTGGCTTGCAGTTTAGCATTCGGAGGAATGAGAGGAAATGTCTTCGGATTCATAAGAGAATTATCATAATGTGTGTATCACTCGAAGATGCGGATGTGTGTGCGATAAGGGCATGAAATAATTCATGAGTTTGGAGATAGCATGGTCTCGTGATGCAAGGCCACTCAGGAAGAGTGCATAATGAGTTGTTATGTGTTGACTCGAGTTATTATTATTTGTGAGTCAAGTTAAGGATAAGTTAGAAGAAGTCGTATCAGTTAGCCACGATTGAATTGGCGGATGACAAGTATGTGGCGCGCACTGATTTTTTTTGGATTGAACTAGGTCCTCTCCGCGGCAACTAATGAGTTGCATATTTTTCTCAAAACCTTATGTTAAATTATGTTCTAAAGATTGTTGAAATATTTGGGCTATAAGTCGTGTTTGGGGCCTCGTGACGATCTGTTTAGACCCCTTGGGGGCTTGTTACTGCTGTTATTCCTCACTATTTGTTGATGATTTCACTAAGCCGCATTGTGCTTACTGTTTTCGAAACTCAGCCCGATTTACACTACTTGAGATTTCAAAATGATGTTTTGGGTCGAGAACCCTGTTTTACTGATTCGTCCGAGGGGCTTTTGAGTGGTTCTGCTGAGTGAGGCCGAGGTCCTGATTGTGAGGTGCTGAGTGATATTAGCGCTTGGGCTGAAGGAGCCCCTCCGGAGTCTTTACACACTCCCAGTGAGCGCAGAGAGTGCCGAGTGCCGAGTGACGAGTGATTGGGAGGCATGAGTGACTGTGAGGTGCTGAGTGACTGATTATGAGTGACTGTGAGGCATGCCCGAGGGGCTGATTATGATACAT
>ML428903.1:5650-47450 GCA_005239525.1 Nicotiana knightiana | reverse complement strand
TCTGCAATAGTATTAGATGGATCGAATGGCACTGAGTGAACTACAGGAGTAATGGGTGCATTCCTTGTTGTCCATCCTGAATTCTGTGCCATTTTATCAAGTAAGATTTGACTTTCTCTCCACGTTTTGCTCAAGAATGCTCCACCAGCCGAAGCATCAGTATTTGCTTTAACAGTATCAGCCAAACCCATATAAAAATGCTGCCCCAACATCTGCTCTGTAATACCATGATGTGGACAGATAACTAGCATCCCCTTAAATCGTTCCTATGTCTCTTGCAATGTTTCAACTGGTTTCTGTTTGATGCTCAAGATTTCATCGATTTGTTGGACAGTCTTGTTAGGTGGATANTATTAATATCACCATAATTTTATCCCCCAACGGATTCCACCAAAACCCTAGATTAAGAAAATTAGCTACTTATATTCATAAGAATCAATTCTAAAGTAACATGCATAATTGAACTACACAATAATAAATAAGAGCTATAAAAATCAATGTTTGCTTCACTGAGTAGTAATCCACAAGTTTTTCTTCACTTCAATGGCGTCCTCTCTTCAAGTTGTGTTTTTGGGTCTATTTATATGTTTGGGATACACCCTAAACATGTAGAAGACTTCTATTCCAACCGGGAAACACTTAAAACTCTTCAAAACTCGAATTTGACCAGACCAGGGACCTGGCTTTATCGCCCTAACGCCTGGATAAAGCCAGGCCAGGCCTGGAGTTATGGCTCTAAGGCCTGAGTAACGCCAGGCTAGGCCTGGCCTTAAGGCTCAAACGCCCGGATAAAGCCAGGCCAGGCCTGGCCTTAAGGCTCAAATGCCCGGCTATAGCCGGCTGCACACCTCTTCGCCTCTTAAGCGTATTTTCGACGTTTATGCATCCATTTAGCTCGGCTTCCATCTCCAACTCACCTACACATGAAATATACTCCATTATGCTAATATAAAGTGTATTTTTTTATCATTAACGCACATAAAATGTAAGTCATATAATGTGTTAAACCATGAATTCTAGCCATACATCATCTAATGAGCTCGAAATTGCCGTCCCTGAGGTCTTATGACTTCGTGTTTTTGATGACTCGATGGGGTGATTGTCGAGGACAGTCCCCAAGTCGGGGTTATGCTTTTTTTTAAGGTCTTACAAATTTGACGTTCCTCGTTGAGGGATTATAGATTCAACATTGCCTCGTGGAGGGCTTATATTGGTGCCTCGTGGAGGGCTTATAAGCTCGAAGTTGCCGGCCCTGAGGTCTTATGGCTTTGAGTTTTTGATGACTCGATGGGGTGACTGTTGAGGACAGCCCCCGAGCCGGGGTTATGCCTTTTTTAAGGTCTTACAAATTTGACGTTTCCTCGTTGAGGGCTTATAGATGCGACATTACCTCGTGGAGGGCTTATATTGGTGCCTCGCGGAGGGCTTATGAGCTCGAAGTTGCCGGCCTTGAGGTCTTATGTCTTCGAGGTTTTCGCTTTCAGTTCCCTAGTTTCCAAGAAATTTTTGGCCCTGGGGCCATTTCTTGTGAAAATAGCAAACTTCTTCGACGCGCGAAGTGTTTTTGATGATAAAAAGTTCTCCTTCGATTTCTTGGTGAAAGTATACATTCTTTCACCGTCGAGGGTTCGATTATTCTATGTGGACACGATTCATTCGACCGTTTGATCCTGTACATCGTTCTCCGGTTAAGACCCTTTTTGGCGTATTTTTATTTCTTCGAGGAGGTGATATCCCGGGGGGATGCCCCTCAGTATTTTAGGTTGATCGAAGAGAAGCCTTGAATAATTGATGAGTTCTCCTTAGGTAGCATATGGATGTTGCCTCGTTAAAAACCTCATCGGCAAAACCCATTTGGGATAAAATCTGACGTGAGGGAAAAAGAGTGCAACCCATGCTTTAAAACCTAAGGCATTCGAGCTGGAGGGTTCTTCGATTCCTTTCAATCGAACACCTGCACATAGGTTAGTGTAACATGTGAAGGAAAGAGGGAGAGGATTGTACCTTAACTGTGGTGGCGTTCAAGCCTCGATATGCTTCAATTACTCATTCTGAGGACGCGACATGGGCCTTTATTCTTTCATCGAGAATGTAGTTTGTGATCGCTACTTGGCTACTTTCTTGTTTGTTGGCTCCTTCGATGTAGAAGGTGCTAGCGTAGGTGCTACATCGTGCACTACGAACATTTCTTTTGCTGCATGCTGCTCTTTGTACACTGTTTTTACTCTATCCTTCATAGGAAACTTCATCATTTTATGAAGGGTTGACGGCACCGCCCTCATACTATGAATCCATGGCCTTCCAAGCAATGCATTGTATCTCATGTCACCTTTGATGACATGAAACTTGGTATTTTGAATTGTACCGGACACGCTGACTGGGAGGATGATTTCCCCTTTCGTTGTTTCGCTCGCCATGTTGAATCCATTGAGGACACGGGAGGCGGGCACGATCTGGTCGAGCAATCCGAGTTGCTCTACCATCCTCGACCTAATTATATTAGCGAGTTACCTGGATCCATGAGCACACGTTTAACCTGAAATTTATTCAAAAGAAAAGAAATTACCAATGCGTCATTATGAGGTTGAGACAAGGTCTCGATGTCCTCTTCGCTGAATGAAAGAGCATCTTCAGGTGTGTAGCTCTGAGTTCGTTTTTCCCTGGTGATGGATAGTTTTGTTTGTTTGAAAATGGGTCCCCGAGGGACTTCGACTTCTACAATAATCATGTGGATGACGTGTAGTGGTTCTTCTGTTTCATTTTTCCTGTTCGCCTCCCTTTCCCGAAATTGGTTTTCAGCTCGGTCGCCGAGGAACTCTCGAAGGTGCCCTTTGCTAATCAGTCGGGCTACCTCTTCTCGAAGCTGTCTGCAATCCTCTGTCCTATGACCGTGGGTACCATGATACTCATATATCAAGTTAGGGTTCCTTTGTGAAGGATCTAATAGTAAGGTTCTTGGCCACTTGGTGTCTTTGAATTTACCTATGGCCGATACGATGTCTAAAACATCAATGTTGAAGTTGTAATCGGATAGCCTCGGTGCCTCTACCAGCCTTGTGTGCCTGTCGAACCATGCTTTGTTCATGAGTCCTCGAGGATTCTGTCCTCGATCCATCCTTTGGTCACTTCGAGGTATGTAACACCTCGGGATATTTCTCCAATTTTCTATATACGGTTGATACCTTTCTTTGCTTGGCATCGGCTCTCCTTATGGAAGCCTTGATTCCTTTGCTAAGAGCCTGTTGGGATACACCGAGCCCGATGGGGCTTCCTATTGGTCATCCTCGACTATGATCTTTGACTGATACCTGTTGTCTATATCCGCCTAAACTAAGGCAGGATACTCGATTAAGTTTTGCTTCAACTGCTTTGAAGCTATCGAGCTTTGTTCATTCAAGCCCTGAGAGAAGGCTTATACTGCCCAATCATCGGAGACCAGTGGCAATTACATTCATTCTAGTTGGAAGCGGGATACGAACTACCTTAACATCTCATTTTCTCTCTCTTTGATTTTGAAGACATCAGATTTCCTCGTAGCGACCTTGATGGCACTAGCATGTGACTTCACAAAAGAGTCTGCCATCATGGCAAACGAATCTATCGAGTTTGGGGGCAGGTTATGATACCACATCATAGCCCCTTTGGGTAGTGTTACCCCAAATTTTTTCAATAAGACAAATTCAATCTCGTCATCTTTTAGGTCGTTCCCTTTCACAGCACAAGTGTAAGCAGTAATGTGCTCATTGGGGTCCGAGGTCCCGTTGTACTTCGGGAGATCGAGCATTCTGAATTTCTTCGGGATGGGCTTCTGGTCCGCACTTGATGGGAATGTCTTTTGCACGAACCTTTTTGAATCTACACCCTTCAGAATTGGGGGTGCGCCGGGATCTGATCGACCCTCGAGTTATAGGTCTCCACCTTTTTGTCGTTAGCTTCTATCTTCTTTTCGCCTGATTCAATCCTCTTTGTGAGGTCCTCGAGCATCTTCATAATAGCAGGGTCGGGTGCTGACCCATTATTGCTAGACCTTTCTGGTGCCTGTTCGACTCGAGGAGTAGTTTCAAGTAGTGTTGTGCTTGGGGTTCTTTGATGGCTTTGTAGCTGAGCAATAGTCACTTGTTGTGCTTGCAACGTCTCAAAAATGACATGAATGCTAACTTCTCTTTCCTTTTGAGTAGGGGCTCCCTGTGCTTCACGCTGGTCTCCTTCACGCACATTTCCGTCCATATGAGAGCTTACATCAAAATGTTGAGCATTGCGTGAGCCTTCATCGGCAGGGATTTGCACTGGTGCCCCTTCAGGGTTTTGCAATGGTACACCGACACCTGAAGTAGCTGCGCCATTCTCTCCATGATCCTGAGGACCGTTGTTTTCATGTGCGTTCACTGAGTTAAACATTTTCTGACCTGAAATTGAAGATTCTTGGACAAGAAAAAGTGTAAAGAATAACTTGTGTTTTAGAAAACCAACACTAAAACAATCACTATTATTTTTAGCCCCATGGTGGGGGCCAAACTGTTTGCCTTAAAAATGGTAATTACAATTATATTTTATTTTATAGTTCTAAAAATATGTGATCTTTTTTAATACCAGTTATTAGGCAATAAATGCTAATTGAGCTTTAAGAAAATGAGATAAGTGTAAACGATAATTGAGTTGTGAAAACCGAGCAGATAAGAGACGGGGTCTCAAGCTGGTCAAGGACAGGACCTCGAGCTCTAGCTCGAGGGCTGGACAGGGGATGACTGATGAAGATATAACAGTATTAAAGGCCTCGAATATTCCCTCTTTATGATCAATAACGAGAAATAAATGAAGAACAATTAATGAACACAATAAATGAAAGGTAATAAATCAAAGGAACAATTTGTAGAGAATGTTTGAATTAGGGAGCAGAGAATGTTCTTGTTCTTGTATTCAATATCATGTGTGCTACAAAATGACAAGTTTCCCATTATATAAGAGAGGGAATCCCAACATAGTACATGTGTAATTATTACAAAGATAGATGGCTGGTACAACCATTTAATGCCACGGTACGGACTTGTACTATTTTGCGTACTTGGTCAGCTTTAACCACGTGCCTTTTGGGGATTTCCCACTTTTCCACGATGGTCTTAGATTTACACCGCTTCGAGGTCGAGAATCCTCGACATGCCTCCTAAATGCCAAAACTCGAACCGCTTCGAGCCTTCTGAGTGCCGTAATGATCATAAAATCGGGATCTCTGATTTTAGCCGTATACAGGCATCGAATGTTGAAGTTGGAAGTTCTAAAGTTCATTAATCTTGAATTTGAGTGTGATTCATCGTTTTGGCATTGTTTGATGTAATTTGAGGCCTCGATCAGGTCCGCATTATGTTTTGAAACTGGCTGGTGTGATTGGACGGGATCCTGGGGCCCTCGACTGGATTCTGAATGGCCAACGGATGATTTTGGCCTTACAGAGGTGTTGAGGTTGTTGTCTTCTGGTGTAACCGCACCTACGAGGTTTTGGCCGCAGGTGCGGAGCCGCAAAAGCGGCCTAGGAGTCGCAGAAGCGGGCAGGACCATATGTGCGAGAGAAGATCCGCACCTGTGAAGGTGCAGATGCAAAAAAGAAAGGCGCAGGTGCAGAGTCAGCTAGGCTGGAGGAATGTTCATGTGCGAGGCTTTGGTCGCACTGCGAGATCGCAGATGCGGCTGATTGACCGCACGTGCGAAAAATCGGGCTGGGCAGTGTGTTCTTTTAAAGCGAGGGTTTGGTTCATTTTCACCATATTTTCTTCATGGGAGCCGATTTTGGAGCAAGTTAGGAATGCCATTTTCATCACCAAACAGGAGGCAAGTGGTTTATGCTAGTTTTGAGTTAAACACATGATTATATATGGATTTGAACATGGAAAATTAGTGAAAACTTGGGGTTTTGGTAGAAAACCCAGAAATTGATATTTTTTTACTTTTAACAACGAAATTGGACATGAGATTTGTAATAAATTATATAGTTGAGTTTGCAAGGTTATATGTAAAGTTTATCTTCGAAAATTTTCGGAATCTGGGCACGTGGGCTTGAGGGTGATTTTATCGACTTTTCGAGCAGAGTTGGGAAATTGTTTAAATTGAATTGTTATGAGTAATTGAGTATACATTTATGGGTTTTCATGATTATTGACTAGTTTTGGAGCTTTGGGCATCAGTTAGGGTTGTTGGAAAGGCTTGGAAGCCGGCTATGGAACTTCGGAGCAAGGTAAGTCTCCTTTCTAACCTTGTAAGAGTGAATTGTCCCCATAGGTAAAATAATTAATTATGTGCTTCTATTTGTGGGGGCTACGTGCGCATGAGGTGACGAGAGTCCATACGTAGCTACTAATTCTGCCTATGTCCGGGTAGTTTTAGGCTCATATCATGCCTTGTTGATATTATTATTGATTTATGTTTATTGTTTGCTTTGAGAAGAAGCTGGATTGGGTATGCTTATTAAATACTCTTGAAATGAGTCGCACTTGTTTTAAAAATGGGGATCTTGAAATTTTTCATTGAAATTTCATATTTTGAAAGGAACGGAAGAATACTTTAATACTTTGAGATATCTATATATTTATCGCGTCGCAGGTATGATTCGCGAGCGGGGGTAATTCTTTTAAACTATATTTTTCCACGTCGCATGTATGATTCTCGAGCTGGGTAATAATTTATATTTATATTTGACCGCGTAGCATGAAGGATTCACGAGCGGAGTAATACTTTATATTTATGTTTGACCGCGTCGCATGGATGATTCGTGAGCAGGGTAATAGATGCATCTATGGTTCACGCCGTTCAACCCTCGGCAATGCACAATTTACATTTATGTTGGATCGGGCCGAACGTCCTCGGTGGTATCTATATATTATAATAGTACTGGAATACTTGTTTAAAAGAAGGAAGTGGTTTAAGCTATTAAATATGGTGAAGACTCGTTCAACTACTTCTTGTTCTGAATTTTATTATTGTATACCATGCTTAATTAGAATTTTATACTACCATATTGTTGGCCTTAGTAAGTGTCAAAGTCGACCCTTCGTCACTAC
Source organism: Nicotiana knightiana (assembly GCA_005239525.1). NCBI lineage: Eukaryota > Viridiplantae > Streptophyta > Magnoliopsida > Solanales > Solanaceae > Nicotiana > Nicotiana knightiana. The sequence continues at coordinate 40,401 of ML428903.1, read as the reverse complement.
CTCTTCGAGGTTAGGCGGGATACTTACTGGGTACGCGTTGTCTTCGTACTCATACTACACTTGCTGTGCATTTTGATCTATAGGTACATGTATGTATAGTGGCCTTGTGGGTGCAGCGGCGTGGTTGGTATGGGGACTTAGGTGAGCTGCATCTTATGAGACGATCCGCAGCCAGTAGATCTCCTTCAGATTTATTGTATTTTCTCTTGTGTCCAATATGTATTCCAGATTGTTATTGTATTACATTTTAAATTCTTTGAAATTGCTCATGCACTTATGACACCGGGGTTTGGAATGACTATAGGATTTATTCATTATATTAATTTGTTAAAGACATTTTATTTACTCAGTGGAAGTTCATTATTTACTATTTAATGTAATGAAAATAAATGATTTCAAAACTACTAAAATGAGAATTTGATTAACTTCTTGGTGTTGGCTTGCCTGACAGTGGTGTCCTGCGCCATCGCGACCATTACGGATTTTGGGTCGTGACATATAATACTACATATAAGTATACCAAAAGAATTACATAAATAACACTCCCCCTTGGATGTCCATAAATAATGTTCCTCGTTAAAATCTTACTAGGAAAAAATATTGTGGAAAAAAAAAATTCTAGTGAAGGAAAAAGAGTACACATATCTAGTAGTACACATTGCTTGTTGCCTCATTAAAAACTTTGCTAGGAAAACCCATTGGGATAAAACCTTGGAGAAGGGAAAAAGAGTGCAGCACGTGCTATAGTCCACCTGACAAAAATATCACTTGATATTTCAGAGACGATGAATTCCAATCTGGTATAACAACTTCTCTATTGCTATGGTCGGCAATGCCGTGTGAAGAAGTTTGCCAAATTGTCACTTGAACAAATTTATTGAACATCAATCATATCTGAATTAGAACTTTGGTGAAATAAGTTTTGTTTTGTCTCCTTCGATAGTCCTTCTTTTAATTGAGCTATGCATGTAGTATCATCTTCAATGTAATTGGAATCTTGTTGAATATCATAATGTGACAGTACCCTCATAGCCAAATAAATTATCTGAACAACGAACCATGCCCTGCATTTGTATAACCAACAAAACCTTAACAATATTTGCTAGAATAAACAAATCTATATCAAGGATTTCTTTTGCAATATAACACTAATAGTATTTTAATATCTCCACATAGGAGTACAACTATATCTCGCTTACATATTGTTATACTCATGGTTCTAACAAGATACATTAGTGCACCAATTGCACTAGACACAAACAAATCATGTACACCATGATTGATCTAATCCACATAAGGATTTGCTGAAGCATTATTTAATAAATTTCTTGGGAACCTTAATATGCTTTAGAATAATTTAAAATCCTTCAAGAATTTTCATTATATGCATATCAAATGTATTGTCAAAACTAAAACGTGAAAAATGATTTCATCCACCACAGTAGAACATATCTCCATATAACTAATGCCAGGATATTTAGGAAAAATCTTGTGTCACCTGGTGCTTTATACTTTCAGGTGTTAAGGACTATCGGTCCAAAAAGTTTACGTTTTTCAAGTGAAGTCAATCTTGATTGCATATTTTTCATTTCCAATCATTTATCTGTCCATATTCTATGACAGATTTGAGCTCAAGATCCTCGTCAATATTAATAAAAATTGAGCGCTACATTATATTAACAACATCGTCAACGATCATTTTGCATTTGTTCCATCATCACTCACTAAAGACATAACTTATGGAGATCTCATTATTTTCAGGTACCTGAGCCTCTCTCATGAGGTCTTATAAAATGTTATGTCATGGTGCTCTTATAAAGCACTTGCCTCCTTATTATGACCATCTTGAACATTTGCTCATTTATTTTTAGGAACTTTAAACCGATTTTTCTATTACACTTCATGCGTGCCATAAACTCTGTGCATCATGTACGATATTCTATTTGGAGCATTAGCAGCTGGAATATGACATTTAGCTTTGGTCAGCAAATGTGCCTATATTTTAGAAATGAATTATCACTTGAACTTCAAGTTCACATTTTCTTGTACAAGGACCTAGATGTACTCATAATAATTCATTCCGTGTATCACTTTTTCAGCTGCCCATTTTTTCCCCTAATGTTGGGATCACCAACACATTTCTCATCCTTCTTTGGGAACCCATATGTGTGTATTCTGGTGGGATAATTAAATCATATAGCACAATCATATTTCTAGATAAAAATTATTTGGTTCTTGACCCTGAACCAAATATGATAGGGAGAATTTATCATAACTTGTTGGCTAGATGCCTACAAGTGTTGTTGTATATTAAATAATACACCTCATATAAAATTTTTATTTGGGAGTTTTGTTCTAATAGCTAATGTTTTAGCTTAATTGGAGGCATACAGTTTCTGCTAAACCAACTTGTATTTAAAGCAGCATTATCAAGATAAAGTATCATAATTTTTATTCTTGAACTATGCTTTAATAAGTTAAGCAAGCAACCTTGCAAAAGCCAAACTGCATGTTGATAACAAACGCATGTGTGACCATAGAATAGATGCATCCATTAAAATCTTATAATAGTAAACAGTCCATATGGCAGGTGACTCGGCCCATATATATATATATATATAAAATAAATTCATCATGAGAACAAGTCGTACATGAGAATTCTCAAAGAATCTCCTAATTCTTCAATATATTCCAATGTGAATTCTCAATCATTTTTCGCATTATTTGAACCGGGATGGCCGATCGGTCATGCCAACTGATATTTATTTCAGTAAACATCTAATTTACTATGACATGTGATTCTATCATCATGCTTATATATGTGTAGTACAAATAGAAGAAAAGCTGGATAACCTTTCATATTTATCTTGTATGATTATATTAATATGAAGATATTTGATCGGCTCCTACCTATACCACTATAGAGTAGCAAGGCGGGGTGGATGTAGCTTTTACCCGATAGGATCGGGATCGAAATCCATAGGGAGTTAGAAGATTGGAGTTAGGTTCCTATCCGATTTAGCAATGTATATTATTCTTAATTACTCTTATAAACATAGGTTGTTTTGGTTCTCTACTAGTTATAATACTAAATATTTCTAATAACAAGCTAACTACAATATTTTTGTGAAGATTTTTTCAAGTTATAAAGGGCACTAGGGAAGAAACTTACACCTAGGCGAGTATCTAACGGGATATAAAATCTAGGATAAACTTGTTGGTTATGGGCTCGTGATATAACCTCACACTCAATTACTCACCCTATATCTCTAGGTAGCTTGGGTGACTTTGCCCGAATTGGCTTTCTCAAACCTAATTAGGTGTTTCAACATAGCAAGTGAAATTGGCTCAAGTCGGGTATTACTATCTCTAGGTTCTACCCTTTAATTTTGGGCTATCAATCTAGTGAATTCACCAAAATTCCTTATTAGCCTATTTTACCTAGACTTGGGTCATCTTTCTCAAGAACAACCCTAGTCAAAAATGCATGAATCAGTGTTTGTAACCACTAGTTAAATAGATTAAGCATGAAACAAGCTAAATATCACTGACCCGATAACAAGTAAACCCTAAAATTAAAGACCCATTAGATACACACACTAGGGTTGGGTCACAACCCTAGCTAATGGGTCTAGCAACTCATATTCAAGGAAGAAATCAAAAGATTAGATGAAATTAAAGCCATAAATATCAAATACAAAGATAAAATCTAAGATTAAGAGTGGAATCTATTCTAAAGTTACTCAAAAAGGTAAAAGGCTACTATTCACGATCTCCCAAAAATATCAGATATCCTAAAAATGAGAAAAAGAACTATTTATACACAGCTAAAATTACTGGACAAAAATGCCCCTACGGAGGTTCCGCTGTCAACGGAAAAATAGGCACCCCAGCAGATCATCTTTTGCGGCCGCGCAATTAAGAGTGCGGACCGCACTTCTTCAATGTTGGATTTACTGGTAACCCTCTGAACTGTGTTTCGGCTCCCAGCGAAAATATGAGCGCCTCAGCGGAACTGAATAACGCGGCAGCAAAATTTTAGCGCTAACCCCGCTCTTGTCATGGACCAATTTTGATTTCCCTCTGAACTTGACGTTCCGCTCTCAGTGGATTTCCCACCACGGCCACGCTAAAGATTTCGCGACCACCCTTTTATTGCACTGTCAACGGTCTTAATTGGGCCAAAATGCATCTCTCTGAACCTATTTCCACTGTCGCTCTCAGAATTCTGAGCGTTGAAATAGCCCTGTCAGTGCTTCTGTTGAGTCCCTAACCTGTGCAAGTTTGACTCCTGTTTAAGTTATTTTTGGCCTCTTTGCCTCAATTTGGTCCAAACCCTGCGAATAAGCACCTTGCATTAGTTTTCGGGAGTACCTTAAAGCATTTTTTCCCCAAAACCTAAGCAGAAGGGAGTAAATAGTAGGTAAAAATCCCTAGTTATCAACTCCCCCAAACATAAGCTTTTGCTTGTCCTTAAGCAAACAAGGTAGTTCCCACCTCCACAAGAAAAAGAAGTAGAATTTCAGAAGTTCTAATTTAACTTCGTCAAGCTTGAATTGGGACTAACGACTACCCTCAACACAAATGCATTATTGACAATATTATGCAATGACTTTCTTAGTTCCCTAGATCTAATGTGACACCAAATCTTCAAGAGTTGACTCAATTCATCAATGAGCTTCACTCTCTCACTTAAGTCATTGTGGATCCCAGACTCTTTCTCCTTTACTCTCCATAAGCTCATCTCACCTTATAGAATGTACGTTCAAAACCGGGATTATCAAGAAGTGCGCTCTTCACTCTCGAAAGAATGCCACAAGCCCGGCTCTAAGTACCATAGGCTTGCCCCTCATGTAAATCACCACTAATGTAAGCTCACTCAACTTGAAATCTTATAGGTATTTAACGGGATGTAATGAAGACTTTTTGGATCAAATTCGTTCATAATGAACTATGATAGAACATCTTTCCTTAAGCACTCTATTTTTATACTTCGGCTCATGTTTTTCTTGACTCTTTGAGTCATTTTCTCTTCCATGGGGAACTTAGAGAGACTCATTGTCTCTCTTTCTTCTATTTGAGGCTCATTTTTCTACTTTTTTCATTATTCCAAGTCTTTCAACATTGTTTCATTGAATCCTTTTAGCCTTTACTTTTCTTCTTCACTTGTTTCTTTTTGGCTTTTCAACCCCCTTTTTTTTATCAATTCCTTTTTGTTCCTTTAACCTTTCATCACTTTGAATTTTTTTGTCTCTCCCCCAAACTTATGTTTTTTACTATTGTTCATCATGAATGCTCAAAAAATATTGGGTGCCAGGAGAGGGTCATTATAGAACAGATGAAGGTTTGTAATGTGATTTTGAACGAAAAGGGTTAGGCTCAAAATGGGTTGACTAAGGATACTATAATGGTAGGCTATTGAAGTCTTCAATTTCAAAAGGGAACCAAGGAGAGCCTATAATCACTTCTCAAGTCGAGCTACACTTAGAATTTTTCCTAGAAAAACACTTGAGGCAAGTTCTAGACTTGTAGGCACGACACTTGGGATTTGCAATTCAAAACCTCACCTCTCAAGCCACAGGATCGTTAAAGGGAATAGAGTCGAGGGCCCATAACAACCTTAGCTTAGATTGAAAACTTACATATGGCTGCAAACACCACTTGATGACAACTTTAGACAACTCAAGATTCTAAGGGTCACAAGTAGAGCTAGACTCGTCTACAACTTGTCTCTAACCATGAGGTAAAAGGTAAATATGTTGGTGCCAATTGAAGCTTACTCGAGTCACATTTATTCATTACTACCAAATAAAGGAAAAACAAAATCAAAACTAAAAACGGACTACATCCCTTAAGAAGGTCATCACACCATCCATCGCAAGGAAGAGACACCCGGTTCACAAAATTTCCACCCTTAGAAAGAGCTGTGGCACTAAGAAAACCAAAGGCTTATTGATAACGAAAAAGTAAAAAGAATCTATAAGTTCAAAATGAGGCTACTAAAGAAAATAAGAAGCTAAACTATAAAGGAAAATTATAAAAGAAGTTATAAAGTAAAGATACGGAATGTAAGAATGAATATGTACAATAGGGGATTAAGACGAATATAATCAGAGGGGGATGAATATATACATGAAAAGCAAACTTTTTGTATACATAGCAAAGATAAAAACAAACCAAAAGTACGGAAATTAAGTACTAGTAATGCAAATAAAGAAAAGAAAACAGTATTATGAGTTATTACTGACCAAACCAAAAATATCATCCAAATGTCTGAATCACCAAATGAGGCCATTAGCATTGTCCTCAATGAGAAATGCAAAAATAGAGTAGGGGAAGGGGTAGAGAGTAAAAGACAACTCCCTAAGGTGCCTCTGTCTGCATTGAGGATGGGTTACTGGCAGTGGTAGGATCAATGGCAGGCACTATGATAAGATCCTGGTGCTGTGTAGATGCATCTCCCTCGTGTTCCTCCAGCTGTATGTCCATATCATCTGTCTGGGGGATGACTCCTCTCCTCACTGGTGCACTAGTATCCTCCTGCTCTGGCATATGAGATGGCTAGGCTGGCTGGGTTGTAGGGGCAGGTGCTCCTAAGAGTAAATTAAGGGGGATATCCCCCACTGTAGAGAGCTTGGTCACCTCGTTCTTCAGCTCCTCCTGGCTCTTCTTCATCTTCTTCACTGCCTTAGTCAAAGACTTTATTTCCTTGTCATGTGCGCCCATAGTCTCCAAGATATTCTTTTGATTGTCAACTAGGCTCTTCAAAGTTTCCTCCAATGTTGGAGGTAAATGGATCTGGGTAGGGGCTACTAAGATGCAACGGCAGTGGATAAATTAGATAGCTTTGAAAAAGCTACCTGAAGCCAGTTGCTGATACTTTCCAATGTCTGGTTCACCCTCGGAGCAGTCTGAGGGTTTGTGGAAGAGGAGGGAACTGATGCAGGAATGGAGGTAGATGGTTCGGAAGGAGGCTGTGGAATGGCAGCAGAGGACCCTTCAGCAGCAGTAGAAGGCTCGGAACCTGTATGAGTGGTGGATTTGCCCTTGGCTTTGGAGTTGTCCGGGCCCTTCAAACTGTACCAGGATAATGGCAATTTTGGCTTCACCTTTATATCAAAGTCCCTTCCCTCAACTTCCTGATCCTGGAAGTACATAGTGAGGAAGTTCGGGAAGGGATATGAGTGCTCATTCTTCTGGATTTTCATGTTGATCACCCTTGCCATTATATTCCCGACTTTGATTGGGAACTCTGCCATAATGGCCCCCCACAATAAGAGCACAGGAAAGTGGCATGTCACTGTCATGCAAGGTGGGGTCCATCCTGCTACATACAAATGTTGCCCAGCCCTTTGCCTCAAAACTCAATGTGTTTCAGAAGATAGCAACTCCTGCTGTCAGCCACGCCGGATTGGTACCATGAATAGCAATCACGGATTCCATCCACGGGCGAGCTAACTCACCTAACTCCACCTTCTCCAAGTAAAGGGTATCATCTTCATGGTTGAAACCAGCATAATTATTTAAAGCTTCGCCATTGAAAAACACTTTCTTGTTTCGAACTTTGGTCGGGTATGTGCCCTTTTTATGTGGGCAACATTGGCATAGAATTCTTTGACCACAAATTCATTGGCCTCAGGAACGTTGCTGATGAAGATTTCCACCCCATCCTCTCGTTGAATTGCCTTTTGACGTTTGGGTTGTGGGGTAGAAGGTCCCTCTCAATAAAAGATCTCTCCAATACGAGTGAACTATGAGGCCACCACTCTCTAAATTTGTTATAAGCTTGTTCGGTGACGAACCGGTCCTTCCAAACTGCCGGATTTCGAGACCTGAGTAACCCCCCTGTTTGTGTATCACTACCCCTACCATCATCTAGGGAATCATCCTCATCATCACTGTCAAGGTCTACTAGAGCAGGTGTGGTGGATGGAACTACTGCACCGGGGGCTAGAGGAGGTGGAGTATTACTGGATAACCCCAAGCTATCCGAAGAGCCTGAGGTGGATGTGGGCTCATTCACAAGACGCCGAGGTTAGGACTGTGCCTCCACTTGAGTTGGGCTACTATCCCCCTTCAAAATTTCCCGTGAGGGAACATATTCACTTGACTCTGAGGGGTCTGGAGTGAGCCTCCTACGTGTTGTTTTGTTTCCTATTATCCTTCTCGAGGCTAGGGGTGCTGCTTCTTGTTTACCCCTTCCTCGTCCCCAAGAGGAATCTCCCTTTCCGGGTTATTTGTCCTGGCCACCTCTCGATCGAACCATTGTCTGCAAACATGATCAATGAAAGCTTATTAGCATATGGTATACAATTACACAATAGATGCAAACAAGTATATGTTGCAGAAGGTTAACATTGAGAACCTCTGTTAACGGAAGGAGGACCGCTGTAGCGGAATGCCAACTGCTATCAGCGGAAAAATGACCGCTGCAGTGGAAAGGTGGGGATCAGAATACCCACCTTATGAAGTTCTAAAGAACTGAGCGTGGAAAACTGGGCGAGGTCGCGGAAGTCTCACCGCTGTAGTGGGAAAACAAACGCAGCTGCAGAGCTCTTTTAATTATTCTTTGAACCTGACTTCCGTTGTCCGTGGAAAAGTAACCGCGGCAGCGGACATGGGACCGCTGTCAGTGGATTTTTGGCCGCTGCAGCGGAATAAACATATGCTGAGCGCGGAATTTGGTCCGCTGTAGTGGAATTCAAAATAGATGTGCACTGGCTAATTTTTCTTGAACTAGGGTTTATGAATTACATACAATTAGGAACTAATAAATTATACCCCAGACCCTATTAGGCAACAAAAATCTCTACCCATTCATTATCATTACTTGGTAAAGCATGCTTGTGATTTAGGTCTATAATACCCCATCTAAAAAGGAAAAATGAAGAAGAAGTAAACAAAAAAAAGTGAAAATCTAATATTCTAATCAAGAAATTGAACATACCAAAAGTTAGATTTGATGTAGGATGATGACGTGCTAGATGGAAGGAGCTTAGATGCGTAGTGAGAACTAGTATGAATCAGTAAAAAGGGGTTGTGAAATGTTGAAGTGAGAAAAGTGTAAAAGTGTGAGGCCCCATCTATTTATACTAAACACTAGCACCCCATACCGCCTTACCTAGAGCCGCAATGGAAATCACCACTGACCGCGCTTTTAATCTTTTGAGGATCTGAGGCTGAAATAATTCCGCTGTCAACGAAATTTTGATCGATGCCGCGGAACCTGGCCGCTGTCAGAGAAATTTTGGACGCGGACGCGGAATAAACTTTAGAGAGTTTCATTTTTGGGTTTCATCATTCCGTGTCCGCGGAACTAATCCTCCCCCGCGTAATTGCCACAGCTAACCACGGCGCAGTGGTTTTGTTCATACATAGCCATTTTTCCAGTTTTGTGTCCTGCACTGCATCAAACAAGTCCTACAAAAATCTCACAACCAGTTAGTGTTGACCCATTTCACTGCATAGTTTTGAAGATTGACAAATGGCTGACCAGTTGAACCAGGTCCATCAGAGCACACATCTTGAATTGAATAGTTGGCACATGAACCGTATATGCATAGGAGATATTTGTGAATGTGAAATATCAATGAACCAAGAGATTATCTCCTAATGTGAAAAGGTTGCAAACTGGTGAGAAGATTGAAGTCGAATTCAGCACGGAAAGTAACAAAAGAAAGGAAGTTGAGTTTGATACGAATTTGTTCACCAGGTAGAGTTGGACTAGAATTGGACGACAAGCTCTACAACTGACTCTATAAATACTTGATGTATTTCTACTAGAATTCAAAACGCACAAAAGATGAAGTAAATCAAAATCTGAAAGCAAAGTTCGCAGAGTTATTTTACTAGAAGAATCATTGTGCGATTCAAAGGCTACAATTCAACTAGATGAACCAGTTCCATCTGATTAATTATTGAGTCTAGTTGATTGTAGTAGGAGTTTTAATATTGTATCTTTTCAGCTTTCATAGAAGCAATTGTAATATGTACGCATTGTTCAAGTTAGAGTTAACTTGAATCTTGTAGAAATTAGCTAGGGGCTTGTAACTACAAGGGATTAGAGTAAATCCTAGGATTACAAAAGAGTTTATTTTGTAAGTACGTTTGGGTGAGATTTTTTAGTGAAGTATTTGAGCAAATTCTACTGAGGAGTAGGTCGTGATTTTTTCACCTTTTGGGCCAGGTTTTTCCCCACGTAAAAATCTCTGTGTTCTTAATTTACTGCTTTTAATATTCCGCAACAGTATAAGTAAGTACATCAAGAAGAATCAGGCTCTTCCAGTTAGACAACACTCGAAAAATTGGGTACCTCACAATTAACTTATATAATTGTGTGGTTGGCATCTAAAACATCAATTGGTATCAGAGCGGGTTATCCTTGAAAGGATAACACCTTGGAGAAGATCAACATGGGTGCACCACCTTGAAATTGGGAAGGTCAATCAGCTGCAAGACCACCACTCTTCAATGGCCAATATTACTCTTGATGGAAAAATAAGATGAAGGACCAACTGATTGGAGAAGACTATGAACTCTGGGACATAGTCACTGATGGTCCTCTAGCTACCATGATGAAGACTACTGAAGGTATAGATATACCAACGACTATAGTTGATTGCACTACTGAGGATCTGAATAAATGGGAGAAGAATGCAAAGGCCAAAAAGTGGCTAGTGTGTGGACTAGGTCCAGACGAGTACAGTAGAATCCAAAGCTGCACCACTGCCAAAGAAATCTATGACACCTTGCAAGTATCCCATGAAGGAACACCTCAGGTAAAAAGGTCAAGAGGTACTCTACTATACTCTCAGTATGAAAACTTCACTATGAAAGAAGGAGAGACTATCCAAGAGATGTACACAAGGTTCACAACCTTGACTAATGAACTGAAGTCTCTTGGAAGAGTCATTCTTGAAGAGGACAGGGTTGAGAAGATCCTAACAAGGGTCTTGCCTATTTCCTGGGAAAGCAAAATCACTGCTATCCAGGAATCCAAAAATATGGCAACCCTGAGATTAGATGAGCTGATTGGAAACCTCACTGCCTATGAACTGAGAAGGCAGACAATGAAGATGGATGGTCCAAAGAAGGAGAGGAGTCTAGCACTAAGAATCACTGAGGGAGCACATCTGGAGGAAGATGAGATGGCCATGATTACCAAAGAATTCAAAAACTTTCTCATGAGGAAGAAGGGCATCTCTAGAGGAGGAAACTACAACAAAGCAAAAGCCCCAGAAAGGCCAAGCAACGAGTGATGCTACAAATGTGGTAAGACTGGCCATCTCATCAAAAACTGTCCTCAGTGAGAAGTAGAATGGAAAAAGGAGAGATATTAAAGAACGAACAGGAAGAAGGAACATGTCCAACCCAAGAAAACCACAACAAAGGCTATGGTTTCTACTTGGGGGGAAAGTTCAGATGAGGAATCAGAAGATGGGGAGAATGAAGATCAGGCGCTCATGGCAATTGGAGAATCTGATGAGGATTCGCATGAAGAACCAGAGGTAAGTATCTCCCATCTTAAAAACAAAATAAAGTTCCTATCTAAGGAAAAACTCTCTGAGTTGCTACTTGATTTCATAGATGATTCTGAGGAAACAACCAAAGAGAAGGATCAACTATCTAAAGAATGTGCAATGCTAAAAGCAAAGTGCATGAACCTGGAAACCAGAGTCAGTGAATCTGAAAAGAAAAACACTGACTTGTTGAACCAAGTTCATCCACTTGAAACTGAGATTCTAGAACTAAAATCTGAAAACATAAAGTTAAAGCTAGGATCCAGTAAAAAGGTTGTTGATTATTTTCATATCATGTTAGAAGAAAACGTGGGAAAACTAAAAGATAAGATGTATGCGAAGGATAAACAGATAAGAACTCTTAATGAAGAACATGGCAAAGTCAAACATGAATTAGATCAAACTTGTAAATGGAATAAATCATCTGATGCCCTGATATGGCTTCAAGAGATCATAGTAGCAACAGGAGAGAGATTGGCTTTGGAAGTCAATTTCCCAAGTGGGATCCCAAAAGCATGTATCTCACTCTCCCTGAGAATAAAATCTGCACCCATTGTGGTAAGACCGGGCACTACAAATATGAGTGTACTGCAAAAGAGCAGGCCAGTCGAAGAAATGAGAGGTATGTACAAAGGAAAAATTGGCTACCAAATTGGGCCAGGAAAAATTTGATTCATCCATTCTCTCATAGAAAAGGACCCAAACTAGTTTGGGTTCTTAAGACTAATCCCTGATTATTTTGTAGGTTCAAGTGAGAGGAGGCAGTCAAATTCGATATTTGGATAGTGGTTGCTCAAAGCATATGACTGGGAATGTGGAACAGTTCCTTTCACTTGAAAGTATCAAAGGAGTAAATGTCTCCTTTGGAAACAGAAAGAAAGGTGAAATCATTGGGGTTGGTAAGGTAGGTAAAGATGACACACGATCCATTGAACATGTGTATCTAATAGATGGCTTGAAATATAGCCTGATCAGTGTATCACAACTGTGTGACAGAGGTAACCTGGTTGCTTTTACTTCCACAAAATGTTTTGTGATTAACCTGCTTACTGACAAGATTGTTTTGCAGGGAAAAAGAATGAATAACATCTATGTCATAGACTTGTCCACACTGTCTGAAAATGAACTCACTTGCCTAAGTGTGTTGGACAGTGATCCCCTCCTGGGGCACAAACGACTTGGTCATGCGAGTCTAACTCATCTTAACAAACTAGTCTCTGAGGACTTAGTGGTAGAACATCCTAACATTAAGTTCAAGGAGGACAAATTTTGTGAGGCATGTGCCAGGGGGAAGCAGGTAAGGTCCTTTTTCAAAAGTAAGAAAATAGTCAGTACCACCAGGACGTTGGAACTGGTTCATATGGATCTATGTGGTCCTATTTGAACTCTGAGTAGAGGTGGTAAGAGATATGTGATGGTGCTAGTTGATGATTATTCAAGGTTCACTTGGACCTTATTCCTGGCATCTAAGGATGAAGCATTTGATATGTTGACCACATTTGTCAAGAAAACTCAAAATCAATTAGGACATCAACTAGCGTCAATAAGATCTGACCATGGTACTAAATTTGAGAATGCTAAGTTTGCTGAGTTCTGTGATGAACATGGTGTTAATCATAACTTTTATTCTCCTAGAACCCCACAGCAAAATAGGGTTGGTGAAAGGAAAAACAGAACTCTTGAAGACATGGAAAGAACCATGCTTCTATCTAGCTTCTGGGCTGAAGAAATAAACACTGCTTGTTATATAATCAATAGATGCATGACCAGACCTCTGGTAGAAAAAACTCCCTATGAATTACCTAAAGGGAGAAAGCCCAACATATCCCACTTTAGGGCGTTTGGATGCAAGTGTTTTGTGCATAATATNACCTGAAGATGAGGAGCTTGGACTGGTAAGAAGCAGTGATCACATTGAATCAAGCATGAAAGGTGGAACAGGTGATGGACCAGGTTCAACTACCCCAAGCATCATGACATGGGGAATTCAACATATGCAACCTGGCTCTGATCCTGCTCCACAGCAACAAGACACCATGGAATCATCTAAGAATGAATAGCTGGTACTTAAACCACACAGATATCCGAGTTTTCACCCTCTTGAGAACATCATAACAAATTTTACATCCAGAATCAAAACAAGATCATCCTTGAAAAATTTGTGTCCGTTTGATGCCTTTCTATCCAGGATCGAACCAAAGAACAGCGGAGAAGCCCTACAAGATGCTGATTGGGTAAATTCCGTGCAAGAAGAACTGAATCAGTTTAAAAGAAGTCATGTATGGCACTTGGTACCCAGGCCACTAGACAGATCAGTAATTGGCACCAAATGGGTCTTCAGGAACAAGCTCGATGATGATGGAACTGTTTCAAGGAATAAGGCAAGATTAGTTGTTCAAGGGTATAGTCAAGAAGAAGGAATTTACTATGATGAGACCTTTGCCCCTGTGGCAATACTGGAGGCAATCAGAATTCTTATAGCATTTTTTGCACACATGGAATTCACTCTTCATCAGATGGATGTTAAGAGTGCCTTTCTCAATGGCTATCTGAAGGAAGATGTATTTGTCAAGCAGCCTCCAGGTTTTGAAAGCAAGGAGTCACCTGACCACGTATACAAACTCGACAAGGCTCTGTATGGTCTCAAACAAGCACCAAGAGCATGGTACGAACGATTATCAAAATTTCTGCTAGAACATGGGTACAAACGAGGCAAAATTGACAGTACCTTATTCTTAAGGGAAAAGGGTAAGGATCTCCTGGTTGTGCAAATATATGTGGATGATATTATAGTTGGGGCGACTTCTGAAAAATTGAGCAAGGAATTTTCTATGCTAATGGGAAATGAGTTTGAGATGAGTGTGATGGGTGGGCTAAACTTTTTCTTAGGATTGCAAATTAAGCTAAACCCAAGTGGAACAATGATCCACCAACTAAAGTATGTGAAAGAATTGCTCAAGAAGTTTAAAATGGAAGACTCAAAATAAATAGACACTCCCATAGCCATAACTACAAAATTGGATGTAGATGAACCTGGTTCATCTGTTGATAAGAAGCTATACAGAGGGATGATTGGGTCTCTATTATATCTCACTGCCAGCAGACCTGATATTGTGTTCAGCGTGGGATTGTGTGCTAGGTTTCAAGCTAATCCAAAGGAGTCCCACCTCAATGCAGTAAAGAGAATTTTGAGATATTTGAAAGGCACCCCTGATTTGTGCCTTTGGTATCCTACAGCTAGTAATTTTGACCTTGTAGGATATGCTGATGCTGATTATGCAGGATTCCTGGTTGACAGGAAAAGTACTTCAGGTATGGCTCACTTTCTGGGTTCATTCCTTGTGTCTTGCGTTACCAAGAAACAAAATTCAGTAGCCTTGTCTACTGTTGAGGCTGAATATGTGGCTGCAACCTAATGCTGTGCCCAAATGCTATGGATCAAGCAACAACTCATGGATTTTGGTATTGATGTGGGATGCGTTCCCATTTTCTGTGATAACACTAGTGCTATTAGTGTGACGAAGAACTCGGTTCATCACAAGAGGACTAAGCACATAGATGTTAGGCACCATTTCCTAAGGGATAACTATGAAAAGGGAATGATCTCCATCGAATTTTGTGCTACTGATCATCAAATTGCTGATATATTCACTAAAGCACTTATTGCATTTTGAGAGAAACAAGATGGAATTAGGGATGATTAATATCACCTGATTGAAAAAAAAAGATTATCAAAAAAAAAACTGACCGAAAAAATGAAAGAAAAAAAAATTTGGCTAGTAAATTTTAATTAGGTACTTAATCAGATTAATAATTGCTCATCATCATGTCTTTATTTCCATACTCTTGTGCCATGTATGAATATGATTCCCTGGATACTAATGATGTTTATCTATCTTTGTAAATTGAGGAAATTTAAAGATTTCCAACAGGATGAACCTGGTTCATCCATGCTGATTCATCTGAATGACGAGGTACGTACTCTTCTCCATATATTAATTCAATTACAGTCATACATGAGAAGGATTCTTTCCATTAATTGGTTCAAATTCAAACACTTCATACTTACCCAAATTGAATCAGTTTCAAGAAGTCCAGTCTTCACTTAATTAGCCTAGTTTTAGGGTGAAATTAAATGTCTAATCAATATCAGTCCTTCGGCGATTAGACTCTTACTTGAGTACATGTTCTGCATGTTGAAATCTCCCTAGCCACATATTATAAAAGGTCATCATTAATCTTCTCTTCATAAAGCAACCGTCGAACTAAGTTCAACTCATTCTATACAAACCAAAATTGATTACTCGCCTTTTCTTCCTAACAATACATAATCATGTCTTCACCACCACCTGCTTCTTCTTCTAATTCATCACCTAATCGTGATTACAATGGAGGAAATTCTGAATCTGTATCCAATTCTCGATCTGTATACAGTTCTCCATCACCAAAAATTTCGTCAAACCCTGAAAATACACCCATTCCTGAACCCACTCCAAACCCTACTCCTTCCCCCAAGAATCGTTGTGTCAAAGTTCTTTCCCGAAAATTTGTTGCTTCTGGGACTATGGAAAAATTCTTGGAGGATCTTATTAAAGAGGACAAAGGTTCTAAGTCAGATTCATCAAGTGAATATTTTAAATCAGCCAACAAGGAAGACGCACCTGGTTCAACTAGTTCTGAGAAAGGTAATCCTGAAATCAATTCTGAATTTGCTTCTACTGATAAAAGGTTCATATTGGTTGGGTCTGTTATTGATATTGAAGTGCCCAAAAGGCAGAGGGGTGGTAGAAAAGAAAGAATTCTTGAGAGAGAGGGAAAAGAAGTTGAGAGGGGATCTGGAGAGGATGGTACCACGCTGGTTATTTGTGGTCCTATTCCTGAAACTGTTGGAGAAAACGTTACAGATTTAGGGGGAAGCATAGTTGAGGAGGCTGTAGCAGGTCTTGCAAGTATGAAGAAAGGAACAGATGAACCTGTTTCATCTAGGGAAGAAACATTGGCTGAAAGGATGAAGAAACTGGGGGAGTCCTATAACCCCAAGAAAAGGAGGACTCAGAAGTCCAAGAAGGCAACTCACCCAGTTCCCTCAAACAAAAGAAAAGTTTCTGAAGCTGCTGATGCTCCTGCTCCAAAATTAAGAGCTACTCGTAGCACTGTGAGGGATGAAGAAGAGAAATTTGAAAAGGCTCTGAAAGAGCAAGAAAAAGAGGCAGCAAAGGGAAAAGCAAAAGTTAGAGAGCCTGTTGAGGCTATTGAGATTGAAGAGAAGACGTTAGACATGATCGATCAGGATGAGCAGCCTGATCCAGGTGTGGCTGAGACACCAAAACCCACAAAGGCTAAGGCTTCTTCAAAGAAGTCAGCTAGAATGTCTGTCACACAAACAAGATATATTAAGAGGACCAGGGCTAGGCCAAAGAAAGTGAAAATTGTTGAGAAAGAGGATGATGATGCAGACTGGAGTGGAGAAGAGAAGAAGGAAATAGGATAGGTGACTAACAGAGTTACCATGTTTGGAAAGAGAACAATACTGAAGGGTAAGCTGATAAAGGATCTAGAGGAACCTGGAATGCAATATCTGCTGGAAACTCTGGAGGTTCAGGGCTGGAAGGACATGGTCCTTCGCATGGAAGGTAGGCTGGTAAGAGTTGAGTTGGTAGAATTCATGGGAAATTCCATTGTCAAGGAAGGAAGGGTCACCTCCATGGTCAAAGGAATTGAAGTTTCCTTTGATACTAAGAATTGGGTTTTATTCTGAACATACCAGCCGAGGGCTATGAGGACTACACAAGTCAAAGATGGCCTTGCCTAGATGGGATGGCCTCAACAATCAACATCACCAGATTCTTCAGTGATAATGAGAAGGAGATTGAACCCAGGCCGGTCTACAAGAGTGAAATGAAGCCAGAGCACAAGCTATTCTTCGAGTTCGTCATCAAGTTCCTACTGCCCAGATAAGAAAGAAGGCACATTGCAAATTATATGGATCTGACCTTGATGGAGTGCTTGTACAGGGGAAAGCAAATCAATTGGCCGACTTTCATCATCCAACTCTTGGACAGAGTTGTGAATGGAACCAAAGCATACGCAATTCCATATGGCTTCATTCTGACAGCAGTGCTTGCACATTTTGGGGTTCCAGTGAATAAGGCTGAGATGGCTACTGCCAAAGACTATTTTGGGAAGGAAACTTTGTTTACATGTGACTACAATGTCAATATTCCTGTGGATGAACCTGGTTCATCTAGGAAGCAACCAGTCAACAGAAAAGTTAGAACTCTGGTGCAGGAAAGCGAGATCTAGGACATGGAGATTCTTCGTTTGAAGTCTCGTGTGATTGAGGTTGAAGCTTAGCGGGATACTCTTAGGGCTGAATTAGCAAAGGAGAAAGAAAAGAACGAGGGTGTTCTTAAGTAGATGCTTTCTCTCCTACAATCCAAGACCATAATCTCCTCTGCACTTTCCAATCCTTAGGCTGTCCAGAGCTTCCAAAACCCCTCTTTAGACCAGTTGTTCAGTTTCTTCTATTTTTAGTCTGTTTTTTGCTAATGGTTGGTTTGTTTTTATTTTTTAGTATAGTGGTTGATAATCATTACTAATCAATGAATTTCGCTTCTAGTTATTGATTTGTCTCAATTTCTTAGTTATCTTACATTTATTGGCTTCTTGTGTTGATTAATCATGCTTTGCACCTGCAGTTGCTTCAATGGCCATGAGTAATATAATTAATAATTCTGGTAAGTGTATCATTTTGCAAACTTTTCGATGATGCCAAAAGGGGGAAGATATGTGCTAAACTTTTTCAAAAAAAATTTCAAAGTGATGTTTATAACCTAATGAACCTGGTTTCTCTATGATTAACACTTAAAACCATACAAAGTGTTTGAAGTGTATACAGGATTAAGCACAGAGTTTGTTAACATCAAAAAGGGAGAATTTGTTGACCCATGTCACTGAATATTTTGAAGATTGACAAATGGCTGACCAGTTGAACCAGGTCCATCAGAGCACACATCTTGAATTGAATAGTTGGCACATGAACCGTATATGCATAGGAGATATTTTTGAATGTGAAATATCAATGAACCAAGATATTTCTCCTAATGCGAAAAGGTTGCAAACTGGTGAGAAGATTGAAGTCGAATTCAGAAAGGAAAGTAACAAAAGAAAGGAAGTTGAGT
Source organism: Nicotiana knightiana (assembly GCA_005239525.1). Classification (NCBI taxonomy): domain Eukaryota; kingdom Viridiplantae; phylum Streptophyta; class Magnoliopsida; order Solanales; family Solanaceae; genus Nicotiana; species Nicotiana knightiana. The sequence goes on along the minus strand of ML428903.1, from coordinate 21,701 downwards.
TTGATACGTATTTGTTCACCCAGGTAGAGTTGGACTAGAATTGGACGACAAGCTCAACAACTGACTCTATAAATACTTGATGTATTTCTACTGGAATTCAAAATGCACAAAAGCTGAAGTGAATCAAAATCTGAAAGCAAAGTTCCCAGAGTTATTATGCTAGCAGAATCATTGTGCGATTCAAAGGCTACAGTTCAACTAGAAGAACCAGTTTCATCTGATTAATTATTGAGTCTAGTTGATTGTAGTAGGAGTTTTAATATTGTATCTTTTTGGCTTTCATAGAAGCAATTGTAATAGGTACGTATTGTTCAAGTTAGAGTTAACTTGAAGCTTGTAGAAATTAGCTAGGGGCTAGTAACTACAAAGGGATTATAATTAATCCTAGGATTACAAAAGAGTTTATTTTGTAAGTCCGTTTGGCTCAGAGTTTTTAGTGAAGTGTTTGAGCAAATCTTACTGAGGAGTAGTTCGTGGTTTTTTCACCTTTTAAGCCAGGTGTTTTCCACGTAAAAATCTCTGTATTTTTACTTTATTGCCCTTAATATTCCGCAACAGTAGAAGTAAGTACATCAAGAAGAACCAGATTCTTCAAGTTACACAGCACTCGAAAAATTGGGTACCTCACAATTAACTTATATAATTGTGTGGTATTGACGTCTAAAACATTAGTTAGTTCAAGAAAATCTATTCTAAGAAGAAGAAACGAAAAGGAAAGAAAAATCACTTGGATTGCCTCCTAAGAATCTCCTGATTTAACATCGCGGCACGACGCAGGTTACCACCATCAATTAAACTTCATCAAAGACACCACGTGGCTATCCTCAAACTTTCCCAAATATTTATTTACACGATGCCCATTCACCCGAAAGATTTCACCATTTTTATTCTTTAGATCAAGGGCACCAAAAGGTGTTACCAACACTACCTCAAAGGGACCACTCCATTTGGATTTTAGCTTACCCGGAAAGAGACGCAACCGGGAGTTGAAGAGTAGTACCAAATCGCCCACTTTGAATTCCTTGTTCTTGGAATACTTGTCATGCAAATATTTAATTTTCTTCTTGTACAATGATGAGCTTGAATAAGCATGAAACCAAAATTCGTCAAGCTCATTGAGATGTTCAACACGGAGATTTGCTGCGTTGTCCCAATCAAGATTCAACCTCTTCAAGGCCCATAATGCTTTGTGCTCCATTTCGACCGACAAGTGACACACTTTAACATACACCAACCGGTACGGGAACATACCGATCGGAGTCTTGAATGCATTCCTATAAGCCCATATTGCGTCATCAAGCTTTCCTGACCAATCAGTCCTATTGGCATTCACAGTCTTGGACAAGATGCTCTTGATTTCCCTATTTGAAACCTCTACTTGCCCACTAGCTTAAGGATGATAAGGAGTAGAGACGTTGTGATTTACACCATATTTAGCAAGCAACGTATTAAAAGCCCTATTAAAAAAATGATACCCCCTGTCACTTATAATTGCCCGAGGTGTCCCAAATCGTGTGAAAATGTTCTTCTTGAGAAAAGCTACTACACTCCGGGCTTCATTTTTTGGCAAAGCCACGGCCTCGACCCACTTTGGGACATAATCAACCGCCACAAGAATGTCATTATTTCCATACGAACTAACAAAAAGGCCCATGAAGTCTATTCCCCACACATCAAATATGTCAACTTCAAGAATCGTTGTGAGGGGCATTTCATCCTTCTTTGATATGCCACCCGCTCTTTGACACTGTGTCATATCTCTTCACCAACTCACTAGAACCTCTATACAATGGTGGCCAATAAAACCCACAACTCAGAGCTTTGGAAGCTATCCTTGCCCCACCGTGATGATCACCGTAGGGAGATGAATGACAAGAATCAAGAATGCTCAATTGTTCTTCATCGGTGACACACCGGCAAATGACTCCATCATTGTAACTTTTAAACAAGAAAGGCTCATCCCAATAGTAATCCAAACTGTCCCGTCTAAGCTTCTTCCTTTGGTTAGAAGAGAGCTCACACGGGACAATGCCGACAACAAGAAAATTGGAAATGTCTGCAAACCAAGGAATGTCATACATGGAGACTGAAAGGAGCAGCTCATCTGAAAAAGCATCATTAATCTCAAGACCATCTTTTGGCCTTCCTTTCTCCTCTAACCGGGACAAATGATCCGCAACTTGATTTTTTCTTCCCTTCCTATCAACAATCTCAAGATCAAATTCTTGGAGCAACAAGAACCACCTCATAAGTCTTGCTTTGGAATCCTTTTTTGTCATCAAATACCGGAGCGTCCTGTGATCAGTGTGAACAATCACCTTGGCGCCGATGAGATAGGGCCTAAATTTTTCCATTGCAAACACAATAGCCAACAATTCCTTCTCCGTGACGGTATAGTTAACTTGGGCATTGTTCATGGTTTTGCTTGCATAGTACACAGGATGAAATATTTTGTTCACCCGTTGCCCCAAGACTGCTCCCACCGCCACGTCACTTGAGTCACACATAAGCTCAAAGGGAGAGCTCCAATTTGGTTTGGTGATGATAGGAGTGGTAGTTAACTTATACTTCAACAACTCAAAGGCCTTCATACATTCTTCATTGAATTCGAACTTTGTGTCCTCCTCTAATAACTCGCATAGGGGATTTACCACTTTGGAAAATTTTTTAATGAAACTCTAGTAAATACCCGCATGCCCAAGGAAACTTCGAACTCCCTTGACGGAAGTCGGAGGAGGCAACTTGGAAATAACTTCGATCTTGGATTTGTCCACTTCAATGCCATCTTTTGAGATCTTAAGGCCAAGGAAAATCCCCTCCTTGACCATAAAATGGCATTTCTCCCAATTGAACACAAGATTAGTTTCTTCACATCGGGCGAGAACTTTATCAAGAATTTGCAGACACTCCTCAAATGAGTTCCGACCCACACTAAATTCGTCCATAAAGACTTCAAGGAAGTCCTCCACCATGTCCGTGAATATCAACATCATGCACCGCTGTAATGTAGCGTGTGCATTGCACAATCCGAATGACATCATAGAGAAGGAAAAGGTCCCGTACGGGCAGGTGAAGGTTGTTTTCTCCTGATCTTCTGGAGCTATAAGAATCTGGTTGTAGCCTGAATACCCATCCAAGAAACAATAAAAGGCCTGCGCAGCAAGTCTGTCAAGCATCTGGTCCAAATATTGCAATGGAAAGTGATCCTTTTGGGTCATCTTGTTCAGTTTCCTATAGTCCATCCATACCCTCCAGCCAGTCACGGTCCGAGTGGGAATTAGCTCATTCTTATCATTTTTCACCACGGTCATACCACCCTTTTTCGGAACACATTGCACTGGTGAAGTCCAAGCACTATCAGAGATTGGATAAATAACCCCAACATCAAGCCACTTGATGATCTCCTTTTTGGCCACCTCTTGCATTGCCTCATTCAACCTCCGTTGATGTTCTATGGACGGTTTTGCATCATCTTCAAGAATAATTTTATGCATGCAAAAGGCAGGGCTTATGCCCCGAATATCATCTAGGGTCCATCCAATTGCTTTCTTTCTCCTTTGGAGCACTTCAAGAGTGGAATTTACCTGTACTTGGGTTAAACAAGTAAAAAGTATAATAGGTAAAGTAAAAGCAGGGCCCAAAATTCATACCTGAGGTGTGGTGGGAGAGGCTTCAACTCCAAGGTTAGTGGCTCCTCGATTGAGGGCTTTGTCGGTGGAGTCTTCCGATTTTCCAAATCCCAAGAGAGCTTGCGGGGTCCATAAGAATAGGATCACATGCCTTGCAATGCATTAGTACACTCAACCAAGACATCCGTCACAATATCATCATGGTTCAACAAGACCGCTTCCATGGGATCTTTCACATTGATCATTGAGCTTGCATCATCAATTATTACTTCGGTTACTAGATCCACAAAATAGCACACCTCCGTACTATTTGGCTGCCGCATTGATTTGCATACATGGAAAATAACCTTTTCATCACCCACCCGGAAGGTGAGTTCACTAGCCTCCACATCTACCAAAGCCTTCCTCGTTGCTAGGAAAGGTCTTCCCAAGATAATCGACACCTCATAGTCGACTTCACAATCCAATATCACAAAATCTGCGGACAAGCTAAATTTGTTGACCCGTACCAAAACATCATCAATAATACCCATGGTCGTTTCATTGTTCTATCTGCCATTTGAAGTCTCATCAAAGTTCTCTTGTTTGGCCAATTCCCAATGTTTTAAATATAGAGTAAGGCATCAAATTGATACTAGCACCCAAGTCACATAATGCCTTCCGCACTACCAATGGTACAAGGGATAGTGAATGTGCCGAGATCCTCTAGTTTGGGTGCCATTGAGTGCATAATTTCACTAACTTGGTGGGTCATTTTGATTGTATCGCACTCCATGGATCTCTTTTTTGTCACCAGGTCTTTCATAAACTTGCATACCCCGGCATTTGCTCAAGATCCTCAACTAGTAGTACATTGATAGACAAACTCTTCATCATTTCTATGAACTTCTTGAACTGATTTTCATTCTTCTGCTTTGCCAGTATTTGAGGATAAGGAGGAGGAGGCGTAGGAAATGGGGCCTTGGCTTTTGGCACAACCGTCTCCGGTATGTCAATTACGTGTTCCCTACACGGGTTCACGCCATTTTGTGTTTCCTCCTCGATGTCATTGATTTCAATCCTCACTTCACCATTCATTGGCTCTTCAATCACTTGCTCAACCTCAATAGGAACATCATCTTGTTGCATTTCATCATCTACAACCCTCTTTTTCTTGGAGGTACTTGCTTCACCACCTTGACTACTTCTTGTGGTCACCTCCATTGCATGTTTGGCATTGTTGTTGTTCCCAATCTTTGGGTTCACTAACGTGTCACTAGGTAGTGCCCCCTTAGGGAGAGTGTTCAAAGATTGTGATATTTTCCCCATTTGGACCTCAAGATTGCAGATGGAGGTAGTATGAGAGGAAATTTAAGCATCCGAATCCGCATTCCGCTCCATCATCTGTTTAAACATATGCTCGATATGTACCATACCATTGCTTGACGAACTCGAACCTTGGGATTGATAGGGGGTGGATTGTTGTGTTGTTGATACATTGGTGGATTTTGAAAGCCCGACCCCCGATTACCATTTCCACCCCAATGCTATTATTACTCCCATTCCAATTGTTGTTTTTGCCTCCCCATTGTTGATTGTTGTTGTCCCCCCAGTTGTTATTGTTGTTCCAGTTTCCTTGCCCTTGATTGTTCCAATTTTGATTGTTCCCCTAAGATCTCCGTTGTTGGTTTGGATCATTTCTCCTTTGTCCTTGGAAATTGTTTGCATACATCACATCCTCATTCTGCTCATCATATGAATCATCATTGTTGTATCCACTTACACCTTTCTCACTTTGATCATTGTGGTTTTGCATTTGTTGGCCACGTTGTCTTCGCTTGTTGACCAATAGGTTTACCCCTTCCATAGAATGACCTTGCTTTGGTCCTTGGATTTGCTGAAGTTGTGCCTTGGCAAGTTGGTTCATAGTTGTTGTTATCTCAGCAATGGCCTATCCATGGTCTTGGAGTTCTTTATGAAGATTAATCACACTCGAGTCACCTTGGGGCACATTGGCCAGACTTTGCCATGCTGACGAAGTGCCAGCCATTTCATTAAGAATATCACAGGCTTCATCATAAGATAGCTTCATGAAGTTCCCCCCAACTAATTGGTTGACCACACATTGATTGGTCTTGTTTATGACCCGGTAAAATGTTTGTTGAATCATAGCTTCGCTCATGTTATTATTGGGGCATTCCTTGACCATCGTCTTGTATCTCTCCTAAATCTCATAGAGGGGTTCATTTGGTCCCTGCTTGAATGATAATATTTCATCTCTCAAAGTTTCCATGTGTCCGGGTGAGAAAAACTTGGCAATAAACTTGTCTGCCAACTCATCCCACGTAGAGATGGAATGGTTGGGGAGTCGTTCAAGCCAATCCAGTGCTTTCCCTCTAAGAGAGAAAGGGAATAGTCTGAGCCTCAAGGCATCTTCCGACACGTTGGTTTGCTTTCTTCCCCAACATGTATCCACAAATCCTTTTAAGTGTTTATAAGCATTCTGATGGGAAGCACCCGTGAAATATCCTCGCTGCTCCAATAATGTCAACATCACATTCCTGATCTAGAAATTGCCTGCCCGAATTCTGGGTGGGATAATTGCACTAGCATATCCCTCATTTGGAAGCACCCGAGGAGCAGCTCTTGGAGGAGGCGGGGGAGGGTCTGGAATATTTTCATTGGTATTGGCCTGGTGGCCTCGTCTTTGAGCTTGAGGTACTAGATGCAAATCATTATCCCCGTTATCATCTACCTCCTCCTCCGGTATAACATTTCTGAGAGGATCAGCCATTTGTACCTGGAGCGACTGAAACACAGAAGTTAATAAAATAGAAGGAAAGAAAAACAATCTACACCATTAATCAAATAGATATCCAACACCGTTTAACTCCCCGGCAGCGGCGCCAAAAAGTGATCGGCTCCTACCTATACCACTATAGAGTAGAAAGGCGGGGTCGATTTAGCTTTTACCCGATAGGACCAGGATCGAAATCCACAGGGAGTTAGAAGATTGGAGTTGGGTTCCTATCCGATTTAGCAATATATATTGTTCTTAATTACTCTTCTAAACATAGGATGTTTTGGTTCTCTACTAGTTATAATACTAAATATTGCTAAGAACAAGCTAACTACAATAATTTTTGTGAAGATTTTATCAAGTTATAAAGGGCACTAGGGAAGCAACTTACACCTAGGAGAGTATCTAACGGGATCTAAAATCTAGGATAAACTTGTTGGTTATGGAATCGTGATATAATCTCACACTCAATTACTCACCCTATACCACATGGTAGTTTGGGTGACTTTGCCTGAATTGGCTTTCTCAAACCTACTTGGGTATTTCAACATAGCAAGTGAAATTGGCTCAAGTCGGGTATTACTATCTCTAGGTTCTACCCTTTAATTTGGGGCTATCAATCTCGTGAATTCACCCTAATTCCTTGTTAGCCTATTTTACCTAGACTTGGGTCATCTTTCTCAAGAACAAACCCTAGTCAAAAAGGCATGAATCAGTATTTGCAACCACTAATTCAATGGATTAAGCATGAAACAAGCTAAATATCACTGACCCAATAACAAGTAAACCCTAAAATTAAAGACCTATTATATATCCACACGACGGTTGGGTCACAACCCAAGCTATTGGGTCTAGCAACTCATATTCAAGGAAGAAATCAAAAGAGTAGATGAAATTAAAGCCATAAATATCAAATACAAAAATAAAATCTAAGATTAAGAGTGAAATCTGTTCTAAAGTTACTCAAAAAGGTAAAAGGCTGCTATTCACGAGCTCCCAAAAATATCAGATACCCTAAAAATGAGAAAAAGAACTATTTATACACAACTGAAATTACTTGACAAAAATGCCCCTATGGAGGTTCCGCTGTCAGCGGAAAAACAGGCGCCCCAGTGGAGCAGCTTTCGCGGCCGCACAATTAAGAGCGCGGACCATGATTCTTTAATGTTGGATTTACTTGCAACCCTCTAAATTGTGTTTCCGCTCCCAGCAAAAATATGAGCGCCTCAGCAGAACTGAATAACGCGACATCGAAATTTTTGCGCTGACCGCACTCTTGTGATGGACCAATTTTGATAACTCTCTGAACTTGACGTTCCGCTCTCAGCAGGTTTCGCGGCCTCTCTTTTATTGCACTGTCAGCGGTCTTAATTGGGCCAAAATGCATCTCTCTGAATCTATTTCCACGTCCGCTCTCAGAATTTCGCCCTAGCGGTCAAGCTTCCACTGCAGCATTGAAATAACGTTGTTAGCGATTCTGTTGAGTCTCTGGCCTGTGCAAGTTTTCCTCCAAGTTAAGTTAGTTTTGGCCTATTTGCCTCAATTTGGTCCAAACCCTACAAACAAGCACCTTGCATTAGTTTTCGGGAGTACCTTGGTGCATTTTTGCCGCAAAACCTAAGCAAAAGGGAGTAAATAGTAGGTAAATCCCTAGTTATCAATATTCAATCTTCCTTTATTTATAGTTTCAAATGCCAATCACTTTGGCTAATACACTTGAAACTCAAAAAGTTTCTTTTGAGACTTACTACAATATCAATTTCAAGAACAACTTCATTCATCTGGATAGTAACAAATAAGTTCTTCCAGAGCTCTTAATTAATTTTGTACTACAAGATCTTTTGTCACACCATCCATATGGTGAATGTATCCTTCACGGAGAAAATTGTATCATAATAATTGTCATGGTCAAAATTACGATAAGAAAAATTATTCCTTGCTTTGAGTTTTGCCTTTAATAACCTTTTATAAGGCATTATTTTTCGTACCACATGTACGCGACCAATGACATTCATATAACCAATAATAGTGTTCATTATCTTTCTTTCTCTCAAACCTCCCGTATAGGTGAGTTGTAATGTTTATTCAACCATGCATAAGCACATCATTATGCATAGTCTTTATCACATATATATTTTCACATCATTTTCAGGAATGAGTCGACATTTACAAATGCTTATCACAAGTCACATTTTCAACGAATGAACTATAATCATTTGAGCGTGTCTCGTATTAATAGACAACATTGATACATATTTCCTTCACCTTTGAAGGATTATTTTTAGAACCCTTATTGTTCTCCTTTTTTACGATTACCATAATAATGACTATTATTATTTTGATCTTTGGAACGCCCACATTCATTGGTCAACCACTTGTCTTCATTTAGACTTATTATGTACCGCTATTACATTCACTTCAAGAATGGAGCAAAACAAGTGGGACAAACTTCATGCTTATTCATGAAAAATAATTATTTTTCTTTAGTCATCATTATATCATCAGTATGGTGCATTGGGACTCAAACTCAATGCCTTACATGGTAGGCCATAACGCACTGGAACTCGAATCCAACGTCTTTTCATCAACATAGTGCGTTGGGACTTGAACCCACCGTCTTACCTCAATGAATGGCATCATTACATCCAGCCATCATAAGACTTTAAAATATTACCACTTCCAATGGTTATAAGTGAAAACTCATCTAGTGATAAATAAAAATTAGTAGTCTCTGCATCACATTATTACATCTTCAATTTGATGCAAAAAAAAAAATGAACTATATTATCAGAATATTAGATAGTCAAGTAGCGGGTAGCCATACAATCACATATCTCAATCAGGAGATTAAAGCACATCAGATATTGTTGCTCCTCAAAGTTATTATTTTTAAATATGATTCTTGAAGAAGTAATCAACTTAGATTGATGATATGTGCACCTAACTAGTTATTATGGACCATGATATAACTATTATTATTTTTTATATGTCTAAAGCAAAATATTAATTAGCGTAATATATATTTCCGCTGCAAAAATAGAAGTAAGTCACTTTTTGTAACGACCCGGTCGGTCGTTTTGAGAGTTAGAGCCCCGATCCCCTAATATCTGTTTTCCCTACATTTGTTTCTTTTATTGAGACTTGCCGGAGCGATTAGTTATGGAATTCAGAGAGTTTTGGGACACTCAGTCTCTAATTTTGAGTTTAAGCCTTAGGAATTGGACCGTAGTCAGAACTGTGTGAAGACGGACTCGGAAAGGAATTGTGTCGACTCTGTTTTGGGTGATTCGAAGGCTCGAATAAGTTTGAATAAGGTTATGGGAGGTGTTGGAATGGTTGGTTGAGGTCCTCGAGGGCCTTGGGTATGTTTCGGATGCTCACCGGGCCCTTTTTGGACTTGGAAAGTTGGCAGATATTTGCTAGTGTTTTTCTTCTGGTTTTCTTCTACGCGATAGCAGGAGTATGTTCGCGATCGTGTAGGCTTATCTGGGGCCGCGTTGGTTTTGTTCTATGCAATCGCAAAGGTCTGGTCGAGATCGCGTGTGAGTGTGGTGCTGTACTTCGCGAACACGTGGCCAGGGTCGCGTTCATGTAGAAAGAAGTGAGCTGGTGAAGGCTGAGACGATTGCTCTACGTGAGGCAGTTGCGATCGCGTGGTGTTGTGTGGCAATGAATCACGAACGCATGGGTAATTCCCCAATCGCGTAAGGTTAAATGAGGGGCATACTTTTTTGTGCTTCGCGATCGCGATGAAGAAATGCCTGGGCAAATTTAAAATGTTCCAAAATCGAGGGTTTATGTCATTTTTCACTATTTGGACTTGAGAGCTCGGGATTAGGCGATCTTTGGAGGCATTTTCACGTGGGTTTTTGGGGTAAGTGATTCTTACTTACTTTTGATTAATTATCGCTAATCTATGCTTAATTTTATCATCTAATTTTGGATTTGGAGTGAAAATTGGGAGAGAATTGAGAAATCCTAGGCCGAGTTTTTGGATTTTGATCGGGATTTTGGTATCGGTTTTGAGTAAATTTGGTATGGTTAGACTCGTGAGTGAATGGGTGTTCGGAATTTGTAAATTTCACCTGATTCCGAGGCGTGGGCCAGGGGGACTTTTTTGGGACGATTTTCCTTTCGCATTTTAGCTTCGAATTGATTAGTTGAACTAGTTGCTTATAGCTATATTTACATTATGCAATTTATTTGAATAGATTCGGGTCATTCGGAGTTGGGTACTCGTTGCAAGAATGTGGTTTCAAGTTGATTTGAGCGTTGAGGTAAGTGTCTTGCCTAACCTTGTGTTGGGGACTTCCCCCTTAGGATATTTGATACTATTTGTGGTGTGGGCGTCGTGTACGTGAGGTAACGAGTACGTACACGGGCCGTTATTGCAAAAATCCCATTTTCCCTTCCTAAAACATAAAATTTTTTTCTTCTATGAAATTGCACTAATATGTTAAATTGTTTAACTTAGATTAGAAAAGCATGCTTACGTGTTTAATTGCCCATTTGATCTTCTGTGCGCCATGCTTAGTTAAGTCCTTATTCTCCTTATCTGTGATTAGTATAAACTGTGTAATCGATGTTATACTTGTCATTCATCCTGCGTTGCATATTTAAATTGGGACTACAGACGTATTCCGGGAGATCCCCTTGTACTGCATATTTATTCTGGGACTACGGACGTATTCCGGGAGATCCCCATGTACTGCATATTTACTGTTTTAAATTGATTATAGCTAATCCAGTAGGGCCTTAACCTGACCTCGTCACTACTTGACCGGGGTTAGGCTTGGCACTTAATGGGTACCAATGTGATGTACTCATGCCCTTTCCTGCATATATTTCGTGTGCAGATCCGGGTACGAGCTATCAGCCTCGAGGATAGTATTTGCTGCTGATTCTAGGAGACTACAAGGTATTTCTGCCACGTCCTCAGAATCCTCAGAGTCCCTTTCTACTCCATCGTCTAGAGTATTTTCTTATGTACTTCCAGACTTGTTAGAGATACAGTAGTTATAAGAAGCCTGTGACTTTGTGACATTCCGGGTCCTTGGGAGTATATTTTTGTATATGAGCTGAGCGGAACCATTTTTACTATTTAGATTATGCCCTTATTTCCTTTATTTATTGTGTTCTTCTTAAAGTTTTTCCCTAAATTTTGGCTCACCTAGTTTTGGAGACTAGGTGCCATCACGATACTCTTCGGAGGGTAAATCGAGTCATGACACTTTTTCAGATTGACCACATAAAAGAATTATGAGCGCACCTAAAGAATATAAATTTTTTTAATGTCATAAAAATTATACTTGCATAGTATCTACATGTGTACTATTACCTGTCGATTACTTTGGTGGCTTGGAAAGCAATTAAGCAAAGTGGCGGCAGAGATGTGTTAGATCTAAATCAATACAACTGCTTATTATAGGCAATGCCCCATCTCAACAATATAGTCTAACTTACCAACGACATGAAATGTCAACTTATCATTGGCAAAGAAACAAAAGCAGTTATAGCTCCCATGGAAGGCTTTCATCTCTTATAAGAAGTATAATAAGAATACAACAATTCGTGCTGGTAACGTGTTAAAAAACTAAGCTCAAAGTAACAATATAGAATAAGAAAAACAAGCTATGGGATATAGAGAGAAAAAGATGAGAGATTCTTATTTCTTACATGTATTCAAGTGTATTAAAAAATGACTTCCCATCCTCTATTTATAATACTATATAGAGGTATACCAAAAGAATTACATAAATATGTCATTAAGCATTTGAGATCATAGAGAAAGATCATGGGAGAGATTATGGACTATGGAGTATGGGAGTTACAACCAGTGTTTTAAAAGGCGTTTTCGGGATGAGCCTTGGGGCGAGGCACGCCAAAAACGCCCCGACGCGATTGTGTGGGGCGAAAGTCTCACGAGGCGTACGCTCAGGCGTTCGGGGCGTACATCCAGGCGTTCGGGGCGCATCTTTTGAGTGAGGCATAAGCCCCATAGATTTATTCAAAGTAAAACAAAATTTATTGAATAAGTCCTTCATATAATACCCAAATCTCAAAATTCAGCTTGGTAATTACTCAAAAGTTTTAAAAAGGTATTGAAACATATTAAATTTAAAAGTCAAGACCTTTTTTATTGATTGAAGCCCCAATTCATGGTATTTTCCAATTCTTTATCTTGTCCGCTAGTCTGTTAATATCTCCCAAAAACAACAATTATTAAATCTTTTTCTTGCAAATACAAAGAGAACTTCATTCTCCTTCATAGCAGCAAGTTCAAAGTTTAAATTGCAGGTTAGTCATCCTTTTTGTTCCTCTATGTAGAAAATTTTATTATTTTCGACTCAAGTTACTTGAGCTTCTAAGTAGCGTATAATAGATTGTTTTGACTAGTTTTTTGTGGGGACGAACTCCCATCTATAAATATATATTTTTCACATATTTATAATTTTCTTTATTTTTTATGCGATTTTAAATGTTTATAAATATTTACTGTAATTATATTATTTTATAAAATATTAAAAATTAAATACCCATAGGGCTTACGAATCGTGCCTCGGGGCTTACGCCTCGCTGAGGCATATGTGAAACGCCTCGCCTTATGCCCACGCTTTTTAAAACACCGGTTACAACCATAAATATTGGAGTAATGAGAGTTATGAAGATAATGAATAAAAGTAGTGGGTGTTATTCATTTAGAAGTTATGAACATCCACCATAATCTAATGTTTCATAACATAACTTAAATTATATTATCTCTAATTCGTTAATAACAACACAATGATGATGTAAGGGTGCCCCACAACAACAAATTAGGTATACTAATTAATTGGTCAATACGCGTTAAGCTTTGTTGAACATGTTAATTATCGTTTTGTCTTTTCACTGTGTACATGTGGCATAAGGTAGCGGACTTTAGGTTAAAAAAAAGCCACTGTTTCCTATCTTTTCTAAACAGTTCAGAAATAAATCGATAGAAAAAGCATTAAATTAAGCACAAAAATAATTTTCTTTGCGTGCAAGAATAGCAATTCTCCAATTTCAATATTTTAAGCTTTTTTTAAACATATCATTGGGACGAGCCTTTTCAATTAAATTAGTTGATTTATTTTTTCAATTAAGAATAACATTTCCGGTACATAGGTTGCTAGTTGAGAAAATGACAAAAGTAGTTTCTTATGTTTAAGGGTAGACTTAAAATAAACGCTAAAAAATACTCTTATAGACTGGTCCTTTAAGCTTGTCAAAAATAAGCACTCTTGGTCTTCGTCAAATAATTGCTAATTGTTAAATTTAAGGGACCATGAAAAAAGAGATGTGACTAAATAGGATACTACGAAAATGAAAATAACATATGTTAGCAATGCGACAAATTGCATAGTTTTCTTTTTCTACTAATTAGCAGGAAAAATAGGAAAGACCAAACTACTGTAATTCGAAATTATTATAATGTGATTCAGACTTTGACATTTATTATTGGAGGGAAATTGATGCCAGATGGCAATACCTAATTGCTATAGGAAAATTTTCGACCTTAGAATACATTTGGCAAAAGAAGTCCAAAACAGTTAATATTCTATAGCCATATTCCAGAAAGCACTATATAATATTCAATCATACCGATATGCTTCCTCGGTTAACTTTTAGTTGTCCACATTATATTTTTCACCCCCTTAAGAAACAGTAATCACATTATATATTTTACCTTGTAACCCCTTATAATGATAGCATTCAAAGAGTCTTGAAAAATAATTTTGGAAATAAATAATTAATGATACGGATAAAACAAGAAAAAAAAGTTTATCTTTTTCTTGATTTGCTAAAATAAATAAGTAAAAAAATATATATTTTTAGTATAGTGAACAATTAAAACTGAACGGAAGAAGTAATAGTTATCCCTCTCCAACTCTCTCTTCTGTATCCTTCTTCCTCTCCACTCCTTTCCAATGTTGGCAATTGCAATCCTCCATTGACCGTGAAACCAGTGCCGGCTCTAAAGTTATTACTACTAGTAACCAAGACTTGTACCGTAGTCCCTCAAATTTGGGAGGCCCCTTTTTTGAAATTATAGTTTATGATTTTTTTTTTAAAAATTAGTATTTTTAATACAAAACTAGAGTTTCTCATTGAAAGTAAAGTATTTTAAATCTGTAAATCAAGTAACTATTTGACTTACATAAAACCGGATAGATGAATAGTTTTCTCAACGTACAAGTAGAAGATAATAATATAATATTTTAAATATGTAAATCAAGTAGCCATTTGACTTATTTAAAACTGGGTAGATGAATAGTTTTCCCAACGTACAAGTAGAAGATAATACTTTAATCGATATTCTCAATCAAAATAAAAGACTGGATTCTTTTTCAAATGCTTATATTGCTTATAAAATAATGTTAAGAATTCATATAACAGTTGCCGCAATGAAAATAAGTTTTTCAAAATTAAAATTGATAAAATTTTACCTAAAATCAATAATGTCTCAAAAAAGATTAAATGAGTTGGCTATATTCTCAATATAAAAGGAATTATTGGAGGAAATCGTTTATAAAAAAAATTATTAACAACTTTGTATCTTAAAAAGCTAAAAGTTAAACTTCAAATAAAAATATATTAAATTAAATTTTGATTAAAAAGGAAAGACAATTTGTGGGTATATAAATGGGGATGAGGTCCCTTCCAGTGACGTTTTATCCAATTTTGCTCAATGGTTGTACTAATTAAGTACATGTGGCAATCCCACTATTCTATGGGTGAGATCTAGTATTCTAAATAGAGGAATTTTCAGAAATCATTATTGTTTAGTGGCTATTAACTACTTATAGCTATCATATATATAATCACTTTCCATAACTACTATTCAGTTGTTACAGTGGTGTATTCGATGTATTCGCGTTGCTGTATTCATGAATACAGCAGTAAAAAACGCCTAAAATTAGGGAAGTCCATCTGTATCTGCAATTTATTCAGATGTTTTTGCATCATATATTCATTGTTGATACACAATTTTTCCCTATAATATTTTTTAAATGCATATATACCTTTAAAACTATGCATTAGTATCAATTCGTATTTTTCTATAATTTCTATATTTTTTAATTAATTTATCCCAATACTTTATTTATATAAATAATTACAAAATTTCATCACAAACGACTTTATAGCATTTCATGATTTAAATCTACTATTTATAGTCATATTAAGTTCAAATTATTTCACAAATGGCCAGACTTACACCTTTTGGTTACAATTCAATAGCTTTGTAATTACAGCCCATGCATACATTATTGTGTTATTTTACCAGAAAATGACTCATTATATTTTTGGAATATTGAATAGTTATTTTAAAACATTTCTATACATGAAAATTGTTTTTTTCATAATTTGTTAATTATTTTTTCTCAATACTTGGGTATTTAAAAAATGGCCCCTTTTATTTTCAGACTTAACCCTTCAAACCAGCCCAAAACCCCTTTTTAAATTCTCCCAAACCCTTAAGCCCAAATACACACCAGCCCGACCCAATACCCCTCTTCAATCATGGCCATTGATCATCCAGATCAACGGTCCATATTCCCCCTTCCATAATTAAACCTAGACCTAACACTCACCCCCCCCCCCCAAACCCTCTCATTCTCTC
>ML428901.1:2259-13379 GCA_005239525.1 Nicotiana knightiana | reverse complement strand
ATCCTCTTCAACTCCTTTTAAGAGCTCTAAGAAGTGATCCTATATTTATACACACAAGTGTAGTTGTCTTTCACCAATGTGGTACAAAGTTCATGACAAAAGCTCACTTGATTCAAATTTTCATTTCCCTCCATTTTATTTCCCACCATTTCCCAATTCATACTCCTAGACTTTTAAGCCCAATGCTTAAAGTCTTTAAGCCAATGCTTAAAGTCCAACATAACCTACTAGATAGATGCCATATATAAGACGTGTTCAAGTAATTATAAATGTTTTTAATGCACGAATGTGTAAATAGTTTTAATAATTAAGGAGTAAATTACTCATTTTCTATTTGTTGTCAAGTGTTGTAAGTTGTGATTAGGCATATATTTCACCTTTCGGAGTGAGTCCCTCAGATCCGGTTCATCATTGAGTTTAGATACCTACCCTGTATCCAAATCTAACTGTTTATACTTTTAATTAAATAGCGCCCTAGGTAGGTGAGGGTGAGCAGTGAGCAGTGAGCAAACATAGGTGGTGGATGCTGAGGGGAAGTAGGACATAGATATTAGCAAACAAAGACCTCTAGTCAACTTTTTAACAGAAAGAAAGGGTATCCATTCATTTCTTATCCCAGCGTCAAGAGCAATAGGAAAATGAATTGTAGGCAGCTAGCATGTATGTTTCTTATTTAAGTAAACACCCAAAGTTCTTGAAATTAAAGCATAGGAGAGAAATGAGAAGAGAAGCGATGCTACTAGTGGTGCTAACGATATTCCTTCAAAAAATTGCGAGTGGTGGCCAATTAGAATGCAATGGGAGTAGCATAGGCGATTGCCTTGTAGATGGTGATGAATTCCTAATGGAATCAGAAACAAACACTCTGCTTCTAGCTAATGTAAAAGGTACACTAACCTATCCACGCCTTCAGGTACCACCGATATGTGATCCAAAGATATACGGTAATTGCATTGGGAAGTTTATCAATCCGCAGACCCAGCGAGTTTGCAAATTTGGTGATCGCTGCAAACATGACCCTGGGGCTAAGCTGTGATGGTGGACAAGTCTTCAATTAATGTGCTTTACTCCATCCACTTTAATTTGTTACCACTGTAGAATCAAGTTAATGTCTCTACGTACTAAAAGCACGCTTGATTTTAGCTAAATTGAGATGCTGTTATATTTAAGTATTATTATTTTTGGTTGAATATATATTGTATCAGCAACTTCATGTTTTTTTTTTTTGTTAATACTTAAATGTTTTAGATAAGAGGGCATGCTTGGTAGGAGAAAGGATCACTGTACAAGGTAGAATAGAATCTTTCTTGTGATATCGCTCAATTCTATTCATAGAAATTTCCAAATTAACGTTGATTTATCAATATTTACTGAAGTAACATCTCACTCATTGTGTATTTGTGTTGAGTACACACTAAGGATGGTCTCTTTTGGTCGGTATTGATGTTGTATACGTCAATACCACACAATATGGGTGATTTGTGTGGTATTCAATTTTTCGCGTGCACAAATTATAGAAGGACCTGGTTTTTATATGTGTTCTACTAAGACTGTTGTGGAATAATAAGTACAAAAATTAAAGAACACAGAGATTTTTTTACGTGGAAAATACCTGACTCAAAAGGTGAAAAAACCACGACCTACTTCCCAGTAGAATTTTCCCAAAACTCTTTACTAAAACAGTGAGTCAAAACTGCATTTACAAAAACTCTTTTGTAAACCTAGGATTACCTCTAATCCCTTGTGGCAAACCAACCTCTAGCTGTTTACTCTAACTTGAAAACACAAAGTACCATCTAGATAAAGCTGAAAAGGTACATGTTAAAACCACCTACTACAAATAAACTAGACTAAAAGACAAATAATTGGAACCGGTTCAAGTAGCTTCAGCTTTGCACACTCAAATCTCACACAAACTGCTTGCAAAATTGCCTTGCTATTTTGCTCTAAATTCTTGCTTAACTTCTGCTTTTGTGCATCCCTGTACAATAAGCACATTCTGTAATATATAGGGTTAGTAGATAAAGAATTAACTAGAATCCTAATGCTACTCTTCTTTGGTGGAAGAGTTCTAGTCAATCTCAACTCCTAAATCCCTTCTTATCTTAGATACTGTTCTTACTGAATAAGGAGTTCTTCTCCTTATCGTTTTTGCAATCTTTTCGATCAGGAGATATTTTTATTCAACCATAATACGTTTATCTCTTGTATGTGCATCTCATATGCCTTGACTCTGCATATTTTTATGTCTATCAGTTATGGACCTGGTTTATTTCTAAGTTCCTTTGTCAATCTTCAAAATTATTCTCTTTCTTGAGTCTAAATTTAATTTATTTTTCTTACAGATGGTGAGAATGATGCCTGTTTTCATACTTTAATAGTGAAAAGTGTTCCAAAAAATTAATACATTAATTAGCAAGAAGAACTATGACTATGCTTATAATTTAGAACTGCAAGAAATCAATTGTAGAAGAGATAAAATCGACACTCTGACGTAAACTTTTATTCCTTATAGAAATCATCATTTTTAAACAACGTAGTTGCATAGCAGAATCTCTATCTTGCACATGGTTTTTATTTTGTTTTTCTGGTATAAGCAAGCTTAAAGAAGACTTAGCTTGACTGTGGAGTATATCTCTACGTTAAACTCAGAATAATCATTGAGTGCGTACACCAAGATCAGAATACGAGTAGTAGTATTCTCCATGTCTAGCTAGGAGCATTATGTCATTAACTCTGTTTGTTGTGGTGATTTTAAGTGAAATATCTTATCATTTTGTTCCAATCTAAATTACGTGTATGGAGAAATAATAGGTTATAAGTACCTTGTTTTATGTTTTGATGATCTAACAAACTTAATATCAAGAATCAGATAAGGAGCCTGATACACACTCTCAAGCATGTGGAAATAACCAGATTTAAGCTGGATATGCTCGTCAGTCTTTCAGAAATTAAAGAATCAACAAGGAGAACAGATGGACATCAGTTCCCCTGGTGATCGTACCAGTCAACTCTTCAACAGCTGGAAAGTGGTTGCCTGCCACACAACAGTACAACACAGTGCACCAGTCAACTTTTATTGGGAAGAATCTTATACCCAAGATGCTTACATCATTCAAGTGACGTCATCAATGTTATATTAAACATTAAACCAAAGACAAAACATCACTTGAACACTCAAAGAATTTACTCAAGCACTCCCAGAGTGATTGATCATCTAGCTAACGATTCTCAAGTGTATCAAGAACAAAGAACAACATTGGTACATAGCAGTTTTCCATATCAAGTTATTATATGTCCTTAGTTGAGTTATATCTTTGTCAAAATTCTTACTTGTAATTCCTAGTTAGTTTACTTAGAAGCATTGTGTAAGAAACTTTTGTAAATCATAAACCTTTGCGTTTTTGTCTTACAACGTGGCTTGTAATATGATTGTTACACAATGACTTGTAATAGAAACTCAGAATTTAAACAGAAATGACTTGTAGAGTCAACACTCAAGTCTTGGCAATTGCTCTCTAGTCTCTATAACTGTTCAACTCTGAACATATAATATCTCTATACACAAACACAAAAATTCAATTCATAACACCACCATGGCAGCCACCATTTCTTTGATTTCCTTTCTGCTATTATTAAGTTTCGCCGCTGCTACTGTTTCTGTTACGCCATCACAGTACAATGCCACAATCCATTTCTTGCTCAACTGTGGCGCATCATCAGCCGCCACAGACGAAGATAACCGTCTATGGAATACTGATATCCACTTCACAAATCTCTTACCTTCCAACTTTGCAACCATATCCACATCAGCCATAGCTTACGAACAAGGATCTCTCACTAGAGTCCCTTATATGAATGCTCGTATTTTCAAATCTCAGTTCACCTACACTTTCCCTGTTTCCCCTGGCACCAAATTCATTCGTCTCTATTTTCACCCAGCCGATTACTCTGGCGGCGGCTTCAATAAATCTGAATCCTTTTTCTCTGTTACTGCTAATCATTTTACTCTCTTGAGTAACTTCAGCGCTTTCCTCTCTGTCTCAGCTATTGCTGATAAAGCAATTCGAAAAGAATACGTCATCAATGTTGATGAAAGTCAGAGACTAAATATTACTTTTTCTCCTTCTCCAAACTCTTATGCTTTTGTTAATGGGATTGAGATAGTTTCCATGCCAACTGATCTTTACATTCGAGGAGACGAATATGGCATCAAATTGGTACAGGGTCAGAATAATCTTTATTACATCAATAATAGCACTGCCCTTGAAACTTTGTACAGACTGAACGTGGGAGGCAATTCGGTTTCAAGCAAAGAGGATACAGGGATGTATCGTGAATGGGCTGCAGATCAGAATTTTGTTTCTGGACTTGGTATTCAAACTCCGCATTTAGATGTCCCCATCACTTACACTTCTCAAACCCCGGCTTATACTGCGCCAACCATAGTTTACACAACCTCCACGACAATGGCAAATTACAGCCAGAGCCTGGAATGGATATTCTCACTTGATTCTGGGTTCTACTATTTGTTCAGGCTCCACTTTTGTGAGATTCAGCTGGAAGTTAGGGACCCGAATTATCGGGTTTTTGATATATCCATTGGAAACCAAACGGCACAGAAATTGGCTGATGTAATACAATGGAGCGGCGGCTGGAGAACCCCGGTTTGCAGAGACTACGTGGTGTATGTGAGAGACACAGATGGCCGGCGAAGCAAGAAAGATGTATGGCTTGAGTTGCGCCCTAACATGGAAACAAAAGCTGCGTATGCTAATGCAATCTTAAATGGCTTAGAAATTTTCAAATTGAATGACACAATTGGAAATTTGGCCGTGCCAAATCCTGAATTGCACTTACAAGTTCCGGTCAATTCACCACCAATCAACAAAGAGAAAAAATCATCGCATAATGTTATATACTATGTCGTTGCAGGTGTGATTAGCGGAATAGCTGTTCTCTCAATTCTGGGATTTTTCATTTTCCGGCGACGGAAAAGTGGGAAAGATTCCGGTGGAAGCGTTACCAAGACATCGTGGATCCATTTGTCAATTACGTCGGAGTCAACTCAAAAGACCGGCCGCTCAGGTTTATCAACGCTACCGTCCGATTTGTGCAGACACTTTTTATTAGATGAGATTAAAACCGCAACAGGCAATTTTGATGACAAGTTTGTGATTGGCTATGGAGGTTTTGGTAATGTGTATAAAGGGTACATAGACAATGGTACAACCATTGTTGCAGTCAAGAGACTGAATCCTTCGTCAAAGCAAGGAGCTCGCGAGTTCCAAACAGAGATTGAGATGCTATCGAAGCTAAGGCATTTACATCTGGTGTCCTTGATTGGTTATTGTGATGATAACTATGAGATGATCTTGGTTTATGATTACATGACTCATGGAACCCTACGTGATCACTTGTACAGAACTAATAATGTTCCTCTTCCATGGAAAAAACGCCTTGAGATTTGCATTGGCGCTGCAAAAGGATTGTATTATCTCCATACAGGTACACACTTAATCTTATTACTTTATGCTAATTAAACTTTACACTTTATAATAGTAAATTCTTAAAGCTAGTTTTTGTTATAATAATGATTAATGAAGTAACTGAATTTTTACTAATATTAACAGTATATTCATAGAATATTACTCACTATAAGTATAATCATCTTGATGACGGATAGGTTTATAATACTGACGTGACTAAAGTTTAGTGAAATTAATGTGATAAAATATAGTTTTAAATGTATTGTTACAACAGATAAAGTTTAAGTGAAATTAATGTGTACCGATTAATTTCATTAGGTACAAAGCACACCCTTATTCATCGAGATGTCAAGTCGACTAACATTTTACTGGACGATAAATGGGTCGCCAAGGTGTCAGATTTTGGATTGTCTAAAGTAGGTCCGCTTGGTGGGACAGATATTACTCACGTTAGCACGGCAGTGAAAGGAAGTTTTGGGTACTTAGACCCTGAATACTACAAGCGACAACAATTGACAGAAAAATCAGATGTGTATTCCTTTGGAGTGGTACTATTTGAAGTGTTGTGTGCTAGGCCAGCAATAATTCAAAACTTGCCAAAAGGCCAAGTGAATTTGGCTGATTGGGCTTGTAGGTGCTGTAAAAAAGGGAAACTTGATCAGATAATTGATCCTAACTTGGAAGGAGAAATTGCACCAGAGTGTTTAAACAAGTTTGGAGAAGTAGCATATAGTTGTTTGAGGGATCAAGGGGTCGACAGGCCACCAATGGGTGATGTTGTGTGGACTTTAGAATTTGCACTACAACTTCAAGAGGCTGCAGATAATAGAGGTCACACAATGGAAGGGTACAGTTACCCGGCTAGCCCCTCTCTCCCCTTGATTTTGAATGATCAAACTAATATATCGACGGATGAAAGTGAGACTTTTTCAGGTTCCGGTGAAGTTGGAGGCAAGTTGACAAGCAGTGCTACCTCCATGACCAGTAGTAGTGACAAATTGAGGAGCGACACTATTTTCTCTGAGATTCAAAATCCATCAGGCCGATGAGATTGTTATGGCTAGTGCCATAAGTTACATGTTAGCGCGCTCTTCTTGAAAAATGAGGTTTTTTTTCAGGTTCAGGTGATCAAGTTCGTTTCCAACTTGAAAACTAGTGCTACATCCACGACATGTTGTTACAGTGATAAATTGAATGGCGTGCGACACCATTTTCTCGGAGATCCTGAATCCATCTGGTCGATCAGATTGCTATATACAGTATGATAAGTTAAATATTAGCTCCTTTTTTTTGAATTAATTTCCTTATAATATCAATGAATTGTAGCGAATATTTTGGAAGTATATAGCTATTATAAAGTTTCTCTATTTTTCTTTTTTGGGTAGAATAAAGTTCAATTTAGTTAGTGGATAAACGACATATGTCGAGTTAATAAAGTTAGGTGGTTTATTTGGAGAATTTATTCTCAAGTATATATCTGGCATACCGCCATAGGGTGAAGACTTTTAAGCAGAAGAAAATAAATCATATCAAGAAAAGGTAGCTATATCATGGCCCATTAGTAAATGGTGGCTTATACTTTTCTTCTTCGTTTTGTTTGTTTTGCATTTACCCTGTCAGTACACTAGCGTCTTAACAGTGCAACACAAAGACTTTCAGGTCAGTCTTAGACCCAAAAAACATGGTACTATTGGGGTGGAAGTAGTAATTTTACGAGTAATTATTTTTTTCCCCTACCTGAAAATTGAAATTTATGACTCTTAATTATTTGATGTGTCGTAACACGTATTTAAATATGAACGTGTAGGGATCCGCAACTTTTTTCACAAAATTATCAAATGAAAAAGTTAATGTCTTAGTACAACTCATATCATTGGATTAGAGAAATCTTGATGACCGCATAAACATGCAAAAGTAGATGCTTTTTTTTTCCTTCTCATTACGGATATGCTTTTCTGCTTAATTGTTGCCAACCATTGCTGCTCCGGGGACAATTTGCCCTATTTTAGGAGATACAAGAAACTAATTAAGTGTTGGAATAAAAAAACCAAGCGTTGAAAAGTCTGATCAAAATATAATAAAGAATCATCCAAATTCCGAAGAAAACCACCCAATACACGCCTTTCATTTCACGTATATGTGAATATGTCTATATCTGATTCTGGCCTAGAGCTCGACTGGAATTATTGAGCGGAACAAAACAAAGACTATGAAAATGAAAGGCAAACTTAATAATACGTATTAAGACATGTCGTTTCCATGGCCTACAAGAAAATATAGACTATCCAATTAACAAGTTTTCCTGACTTTTTTTTCCATGTCTTCTTCCTGGGTTTATGGTCCCCATTTTTACTGCAATAATTCATTACTTTGCATCTTTCTTCATCATTTGTTGACTAGTTCAACTCTTGGATCATTAATTAATATCTCAGTTCTTCAATGAGTTAACCATTTATTTGAGGACGTAGACGAAAAGCATATCACCAACAAGGAGTTGCCAGTTGCCACAGTAATTAACTTCGTGACATCTCCCTCAAGTCCTCCTCGAAAACACTAGTAATATTTTCAACTCTACTTAGTGCACTTAATTTGCTACTTGAAAGTTGGCAACTTAAATACTATAGATTTTCATTTTTACTTATCATATACGCGATAATTTTTTTCCTATTATGCCCATAATATTTACTAATTTCAAATCATTTTCTCAAATTCAATAAAATATACATCAATTAATATGAGTATCATGATAAATTATACTTCATTTAATATTTCTCAAGGGCGTGAAAAACCAAAACTTACAATGTAAAAGTGGACGGAGGGAGTATCTCTAAACGCATTGAATAATTTGAGTAATGGAAGAAAAGCGACTGAGCCTCACGGTGGTAGAACCTAATGAACACGGCATATTATTAATTTTCGAGTAATTTTTACGGGTGGTCATTTAACTTTGGATTTATTACCTCAAAGTCATTTTTCCTTCTTTTGTTACGTAAAAGTCATTCAATTTTGTGTTCGTTAACCAAATGTAACGACCCGGTCGGTCGTCCCGTAGAATTTGCATTATTATTGTTGTTATTGCCTTGTCATAGGTTGGTTATACTATTATTGATGTGTTAGAGTTGGTAGGCTTGAAATCGAAATGGTTGTAGTGAGAGTTTAGCCACTTAGTCCTTAAAAAAAATAGCCTTAGAGTTGGAAAAATCAACTGCGAGTTGACTTATTGGTAAACGACCTCGGAATGCGGATTTTATGGCTCAAATAGCTTCATTAGGTGATTTGGGACTTAGAAGTGCGTTCATAATATTTTTGTGATGTCCGGTGTAGAATTAGGCTTGAATTGGCGAAAGTTAATTTTTGGTGATTTCCGGTCGGCAGTGAAAAATAGGCTATCGGGGTCGGAATGGATTCCGGAAGTTGGAACAGGTTCGTAATGTCATTTTGGGTATGTGTGCAAAATTTCAGGTCAATCGGATGCATTTTGGATAGTTTCGGAATCGTTAGTGGAATTTAGAAATTTCAAAGTTCTTAGGCTTCAATTTGATGTGATTTTGGTGTTTTGATGTTATTTTTAGTGTTTTTGCGTGGTTTTTGGTGATTCGAAGGCTCGACTAAGTTTGAATGATCATATATGATATGTTGGTATATTTGGTTGGGGTCCAGAGGGGCTCGGGATTTATTTCGAGTGATTAACGGAAGTTTTAAAGTTGGTAAAATGCAACTTCAGCTGCTGGTGCTGGTGTAACCGCACCTGCGAAAGTGTGACCGCAGGTGCGGGCCTGCAGGAGCGAGCAAAGCTCCGCAGATGCGAAATTTGAGAGGCCTAGTAGAGGATCGCAGGTGCAGACCTGGGACCGCAGGTGCGGACCTGGGACCGCAGGTGCGGACCTGGTACCGCAGGTGCGCTTAAATGGCCGCAGGTGCGGAACCACTGTTCAGAAAGTATAAAAACCTGCCTTCGCGATTTTTAACCATCTTTTCACCATTGTTGTATGGGTTCCGAGGTTTTGAAGAGGGAAACGCTGGTTCATCATTGAGGTAAGATTTTTGGACTTAATAACTCAATTATATGTGATTGGAGACCTTATATCAATGTTTAATTATGAAAATCAGTAGGAAAAAGGTGGGGTTAGGGCTTGAGATTTTGAGACCTTTAGGGGTCGATTTGAGGGGTCAAACGAACTCCGATTTTCAAGTTCTTTATATGTACGGACTCGTGGGATGATGAAGAACATTTTGGTATAAAATTTGTCGAATTCTGAGATACGGGACTGAGGTTCGGGTTNATTTAGAGGCAAAGGCACTGCAGAATAGTATTTTAGCCGGTTTTGAGGTAAGTAACGTTTCCAAACTTGGTTCTGAGGGTTCGAAACCCCGAGCTAAATAATTTATGACTATTGTTGAGGTGACACACTTGCCAAGTGACGGAAGTGCAGGCGTGCACCGAGTAATTGTGGCCTGGCTTATCCCATGGCACCGCTTAGTGATTATTCCATGATGATATTTGTGCTTCTATTAAGGTGGTAATTGTGAACATGTTAGAACTGATGTTAAGTATAAATGCTAGGCTTCACGCCGAAAATGCTGAGACCCGAGTGGTCGTATATTACTGTCCCATTTTGTGATTATCTGATTCATATACTCAGTCCTGTTATAGCATATCACTTCATACCTCAGTCTCAGCATACTTATCATTGTTTTGGGCTGATGGAGGCATCTGTGATCCATATGAGTGAGACTGAAGAGTAATGGCTGAGTGTGGCCGAGAGCCTGTTATTAAGACAATTATGATATCGGACTGCACACCGCAACGATATTGAATCATGCCTTCGTTGGCTTGATATGGCGTTTGGGCCACTAGGGCCCCTCCGGAGTCTTTACACCCCCAGTGAGCGCACAAATGATGAGGGATGGATCTTGTCCGAAGTGGATATTATGTGAAGGATGGATCTTCCCTGGACATGGATCTTGTCCGAAGTAGATATTATATGAGGGATGGATCTTCCCTGGACATGGATATTGTCCGAGTGTTGTATTCCAGAGATGGACTTTCTCCGTGGGGCTGGATTGGCCTTTTTTCTCAGTACGGAGTGACTACGGTCACCAATGATTATTTACATTCCGGGATGGACCTTTCCCTAGGCCTGAGAGCCATATGCGGTACTGAGTGGACTGCTGTGTGAGGGTTGTACGCACTATGTGCATATCCACATTGGCTTCATACATATATTTTATGATGGCATGTAGAGTATACTGGCATACTTGGCATATCTACTCATCCTGATAAACTGTTAGCATGTCTAAATTCTGTATATTGTTTATTGTAAAATTCTGAGGTTTTATCCGTCACTACTTCTCAGCCCATAGTTTGGGTTCGTTACTTCTGAGTTGGTGTACTCACATTACCCCCTGCACCTTGTGTGCAGATCTAGGTACACCGGGACCCGGTAGTGGATATTGAGCAGCTGTCAGAGTTTTCATTGGAGTTGTCGAGGTAGCAGCTGGCGATTGCAACCTCGCCTTCTCTTCTTATTCTACATGTTGTTCTTTATTTTGAGACAATGTTGTCCATTTCTCCTTTTCTTTGCTTTATGTTATAGTAGCTCATGACTGAGTGACACCGGATCCGGGGTT
>ML428896.1:107468-128410 GCA_005239525.1 Nicotiana knightiana | reverse complement strand
CCTCCCCCTCCCCCTCACCCCCGGGCCTAGGATGTGGCAGGAGCAAGTGAGGTCAACCGTGCCTGAGCCAAAGTGCCAAACATGCTCAAAACCTAGGCGAGGGTCTCCTGAAGTGTTGGGGCAGTAACAGGCGCATCATATGCATATCCTCTAACTGGAGCTTCTGGTGGCTCCTCTGTAGCAGCTCAGGCCGGTGCTCTGGATGCACCATGTGCCCGTCCTCGACCTCTACCCCGTCCCCGGCCTCTCGCAGCTCTAGTAAGAGCGTATGTATCTGGTCATCCAATCCGGATGTGCGTGTCCTCACCATCTGTGAGAGAATATAAATATAGAAATTTAGAATCTCAAAGTCAACAAATCTGCACGATAAGCAATCAAAGAAGTGAAGTTTTTCCTGACAGTTCCATAGCCTCCCGAAGATAAGTACAGATGTTTGCGTACTGACTCAGTGAGCTTCCTATCCATTAATATTGAAATGAGGATGTTGAGATGGATGTGTTGGCACACTATTATTAGGAATTAAGATATTCGAGAGAAGGTGCGTGGCCTCGATGGATGACAAGATGCGGGAAGCCACGCTCAGATGGTTCGAGCACGTGCGGAGGAGAAGTCCAAATGCCCCAGTAAGGAGATGTGAGCAGTTGGCTTTGATAAGTATAAGAAGAGGTAGAGGGTGGCCCAAGAAGTATTGGGGAGAGGTGATCAGGTAGGACATGGCGAGGCTTCAAATTTTTGAGGACATCGCCCTTGATAGGAAAGTGTGGAGGTCTAGCATTATGGTTGTAGGATAGGGGTAGCGGAGATCTTTGCTACTCTGTACCGGGTGAGAGGCTAGTCTTACAGGGTTTTGTCCTAGAGTTCTAATGGTTATTGTTGTGTCCACACTTCTCTTTCACTTTTCATAGTACCGAGCCTTTCTTACGTGCTACTATTATCGTTTTTCATCTATTTTCTGGTACTTTTAATTCTGTTATTATTTCTATGCTTTCTGCCGTTGATACTGATATATTGTCTTTTTCGTCTTCTTGAGCCGAGGGTCTATCAGAAACAACCTCTCTACCCTTTTGGGTAGGGTTAAGGTCTGCGTACACTCTACCCTACCCAGACCCCACTTGTGGGATTTTACTGGGTTGTTGTTTTTTTTGTTGTTCTTCTTCTTCTTGTTGTCTCCGTACTGATCCGCGGGACTCTACTAAACCTACTTGTGACTCATAAAACCTATAAACCTAGATCTCTAAACCAATTTTTTACGACCCTAATTTTCCTCAGTAGGATTTCGTGATGACACCTAGTCTCTAAGAATAGGTAAGCCTAACAACATGTGGAATTATTGACGTAATAATTTAAAGTCTTAAAACTTTAACAACTACATAAAAATAAAGTCTGAACTCAACATGTACAACTCCCAAAACCTGGTCAAATATAAGTCACAATCTATAAGTAATAGTACTGAACAATCATATACGTCATTGTCTATAATAAGGTAATAAAATAAGGAAATCAAGACAGAATGGGGACTCCGAGGCCTACAGGCGCTGGCAGGTATACCTTGAAGTCTTCACGCTCAGACTCAAATCACTAATGCCTGGACGGGTAGGATGTACCTAGATATGCACAAAAAGAAGTGCAGAAATGTAGCATGAGTACACCACAACAGTACCCAATAAGTGCCAAGCCTAACCTTGGTAAAGTAGTGACGAGGACAGGTCAAGGCCCTACTTGAAATAATAAGAAACATGACAAAATTTTAACAATATAATAATAATAATGACAAAGGAACTGAAATAAGTAAAGAGTATACCGAGAGTTAACTACATGGAATGAATGCAAATAATACATCACGGAAGGAAACAAGGATTTGACATGTTATGGACACAAACAACCAAAGACAAGTACAACAAATAGAGAAAGAACAACAAGGTTCACTATCGAGATACCGCCTCATAGCCCCAAATCACAAATAACTCACAATCTTTCCTTATATCACTGCGGGAGCCTTTACATTTAATTTTGAAAAATCATTTTTCCCAAAATAGCATCCAGGATTTAGCCCACCTTATCACACCGCATGACTTCTAGTAGTTCTCCTACTAGCCACACGTATCAAGCCCACCTTATCTCACCACATGTGTTTCAACCCCATAACTTATATCATTGCATGTGTATCAATATCACAAAGTATCACAAATTGCACCTCAAGTGCCCAATGTCACAACTTTCCAGAGAAACCAAACAATAACAGAACTTCACAAGAAAGAGTCCACGGCTCAACCACAATGTACACAAAGCTTCAACAATGACAACCGAAGAATAACTGAATAGAATAGTATTTCACATCTTAACACTTTGCTTTAATAGGAATCACGACCATTGAAACTCAATACTAATTTCAACAGCAAGATATTCCGAGAATAATAATTTTAAGTACAGTTAAATAATGAAAATGGAATAGAAGAAATTTTCAACTAAACATGTAGAGCAATTAGCAAGTAAGAGATAAGACAACTAGACATGTGAAATTAGACTTAAAATAATGACTATCACATTTTAAGGTAACTCAATTAAGGGAACGAAAGGAATTTATATAGCTAAAAGTCGGTAATTTCCACACATTTATCCCGTGTACACACTCGTCGCCTTGCACACACGGCTTTTACACATATAAATTATCACAAACAACACCAATCCTAAGGGGTAATTTCCCCCACACAAGGTTAGGCAAGTCACTTACCTCAAACCATGTTAAATCAATACACTAGTAGGCCTTTCCCTCAATTATCCAACTTCGAACGTCTTGAATCTGGCCAAAACAATTTCATACTATAAATATGACTATAGGAAACTAATTCAGACAATGAAATTACGATCTTTGTAAAGAATAGAAAAGTCAACTCTGGCTTGCGTCTTGAAACCTGGCCAAAATTATAAAATCCAAACACCCATTCGAAAACGAGTCAACCATACAAGAATTACTCAAATCCGACCTCAAATTCCCTTTCATATCCTCAACTTTTGGCCTAAGTAGTTCCACGTATTTTTCCCAAATTTCCAACTCCAAAACACTGATTTAATGATGAAATAAAAAATAGATTCACGTAAATTAACCAAAACCAAGTTAGACTTTACCCCAAAGTTTTACTTGAAAACTCCTCAAATATTCTCCTCCCACCGAGCTCCCTAAATCCAAAAATAAATTATGAAACAAACCCTCGGAATTTCCCCTTTTTTCTGTCCAAGCAACTCGCACCTGCGACCCAACTGCCGCATCTGCGGAATTTCCATCGCAGGTGCGGACATGACTTAACTCAGCACCCTCTGCTTATGCGAGAACAAGGTCGCATTTGCGCATGCGCACCTACGATGAAATATGTCGCACCTGCAAACCAGCCTGCACATGCGTTTCTTTCCTCGGAAAAGCGACTTCGCTTATGTGGAGGCCATCCAGCTTCTGCAATCCTAGTTGGGCATGGCTAGCTTCAAATGATCCCCAACTCGCTTTTGCGAGTCCGCACCTACGGCCAATCTATCTATAGGTGCTATGATACCAAAAGTTGGGAATCTTCAGCAATCCAACAAGTCCAATTTTGTTTCGGATTCGATCGGAATCACATCCGGGGCCCCCGGGACCCCGTCCGAATATACCAACTAGTTCAAATACACATAACAGACCTACTAGAGGACAAAAATCACATCAAACAACATATTTTGGCTAAACTCCTTACATAGAATTGGATTCCATTTATTCCCTGAGAACTCCAAGTATGGTTTGTCCAAGTTCTATTCCTATTGTCCCGGATTGTTTCTAATGATTGATTCACCTCAAAGGATTATGATTTTAAATTCATGTTTCAAATTGCAAACCACTATGCTCTGCCTTGTACTTATTTCCAATGTGTTTTGAGCTCTTATGTACTTATGAGTTTAAGCTGTGACTTTCCAATGTTTCAAATGTCTTTAAATGTTTTATGATGATACATGGAAAGTAAAGAAATGAAAATGTGAAATATGAAATGTGACCAATGTGCCAAGAATGATGTTCTACGTGTATCGCCAAGCGTGCAATAAAATGTAAATATTTTACAAAAAGGCTTTGATATATATATATATATATATATATATAATGTTTTTGGGAGTATCGCTAGGTCACCGAGGTAGGGTGGTTTGTAAAGGCCTAAGACGGAAACTATACTTGCTGATGTAGAAGATGATTGAGGGATAAATTTACATTATGATATGTTGAGGTTATTCCCCTTGATTGGGATGAATGTACAGATAGAAAGGACCATGTCGACCCACACGGCATTGTGGTAAGACGGCTTAGCCGATCGGGCAGATATCAGACAACATGCCGCACATATGGTGGTATCATATTTCTATGTCAACCCTCATATATTGAGGTGACACGGCTTAGCCGATCGAGAAGAGATCGGACTCCATGCCATGTGCATGGTGGAGTGTCAGTACTAAAGATATCCTAACCTAAAATGTTAATTCTTACTTGAAAGCTTGATTTGTTTTGACTTGGCATTTAAATATTATTGATTTACTTTTGCTTCTGTGTTTCTTTCCTTTTATGTTGTCACTCAATTCCATGATAGGGTATTTAGCTTTATATACCAGTACTATTTTATATGTACTAAAGTCCCTTTTGCCGGGGGCACTGCATCTTTAATTAATGCAGGTGGTTCCTCAGCAGACGAAACTGATAATTTTTAGCATCCCACCTTCTTCTCAACTCTTCTTGGGTGAGTTGAATAGTAGGCACTAAGTAGGCTTTCTTGACTGGGGTAACTCGGTCGAACACCGGTCCCGCTCCCCAATGTTAGGGTGTGACAAGCTTGGTATCAGAATCTAAGATATTAAAGTGTCCTGGGATGTCTCGGGGCCGTTTCTTGTAGAGTCCTTGTTATCAGTGTGAAGTAGACAGCATCTATAATTAGGAGGATACTTGGGCATTTAGTAATGTCACCCCTATTTGATATTCTAGATCGTGCGATAAAAGTTATTATGAGATTGTCCCTTTTTGGAACTCGTGGTTGTTCTAATATTTCAGTATATGGAGCCTAAGAAAAAGGTGAGGAAGTGGCCAAAGATCCAATGCCACCCAAGAATGGCAGTTGATGAGGTGCTTGATGTTCAGTGTGAGAACTTTAGGGATGAGGAAATTCCCCCAACCACAACACCTCCTGATTCTACTATTCCTCCTGAGAATGAACCTATTCCTCCTCCAATTGATATTCCAGTCCCACCTCCAGCCTCAACCCCCGGTCCTAGTATTTCTGATGGGGACCTTAGGGGAGCCATACATATGTTGACTCATACAGTGGTTTATTAGGCCTAGGATTGAATGACACACCTACTTTCTCTAGCTAGCAAGGAGATTCAGCTAGTTCTAAGGTGAACATATTACTTCAGTTGGATCCTCCAGTGTTCACGGGTACTAAACCCGAGGAACCACAGGAGTTTATTGATGAAATGCACAAAACTCTTCATATGATGCGTGCTAATGAGACATATCAGTGGATTTGGCCTCCTATCGCCTGAAAAAGTGGCGTATTCATGGTTTGAGTTGTGGGAAGAGTCCTGTGAGGAGGGTAGCCCTTCGAAAAAAGTGGGACATATATACAGATGCTTTCATGGATCATTTCTTGCCTGCCGAGACTAGGTCATCCCCTGCAGCTAAGTTTGAGAACTGGAAGCAAGGTAGTATGAGTGTGTGGGACTACTATTTGAAATGTGTTCATCTTTCCAAGTATTCTATGTACATGTTGCCTAATATAGAGGCTAGGGTGTGCCAATTTGTGCAAGGCCATATCCATTTGGTTATCAACGAGGCCGTTGTAGTCGCCTTGAATTTTGAACAACAGGATGGAGCGAGATGGTAACAAGAAGGCCCAGTCCGCGGGAAATTTTGGTGGCTCTTCTAGTGGCTGTAGTGGTGTAAAGGCGATGTTTAGGGCAGGGTCGTCTGGACCATCACATTATTTTGCTCATTCTTCAGCCAGTGCACTGCCATCTGGGCACGGTCAGCAGTAGTGGAGTCATTTTAGGCCGAGTCAGGGAAACATGGGATCTTATCAGCAGGTCAAGTCAAGTGCGGGATTCCAGCCGCAACGAGGCCCTCATGCACT
The DNA here is from genome assembly GCA_005239525.1 of Nicotiana knightiana. Lineage (NCBI taxonomy): Eukaryota > Viridiplantae > Streptophyta > Magnoliopsida > Solanales > Solanaceae > Nicotiana > Nicotiana knightiana. The sequence continues at coordinate 122,279 of ML428896.1, read as the reverse complement.
GGGTGTGGCAAGGTGCACTCAGGAGTCTGCTATATGAATCATCCCATATGCTGTGGGTCTAGTCTAGAGGTCATATTCAGAGATATTGCCCTTCGTCTCGTCAGAGTGGATGTAGCTGTATGGCGCAACCGGCCAGTTCATCAACTACTACTTCTGCAGCACCTCCTGCGGCTAGAGGTACTCCGCCAGGCGCAAGGTATGGTGTAGCTAGAGGTGGTTCTCAGGGTTCAGGAGGATGCGGTAGGTTCTATGAATGAACGGTCGTCGGTGTTTAGAGGCTTCTCCAGATGTCGTCATATGTATACTAACTATCCAATCTTATGATGTGTATGCTCTTATAGATCCTGGTTCTACATTATCGTATGTCACTCTTTATGCTGCTATGGAAATTAGGATAAAACCGAAACATCTTCATGAGTCGTTCGCTCTCTCTCTCTCTCTCTCTCTATTCCAGTTGGTGACTCTATTGCACCACAAGGATTTACCGGGATTGTATTGTCGCAATGCATAGTCGAGATACCACGACCGATCTCAATGAATTAGCGATAGAGGATTTTGATATGATAATAGGTGGACTGGTACCGTGTTTTGCCAAACTTGATTGTCGAACCAGAACTGTTAGGTTTGAGTTTCTAAAATAGCTAGTCATTGAGTGGAAGGGGATGATATTGTGCCTAAGGGTAGGTTTATTTCTTACCTTATGGCCGCAAAAATAATCAGCAAGGGATGCATTTACCATTTGGTCTGAGTCATGGACACTAATGTTGAGGCACCGACTATTGATACCCAATTTTTTCCTATATTATTTCTAAAATGCATATATATCTTCAAAACAATGAATGAGCATCAATTAATTTTTTTCCATAATTTCTACATTTTTTAAAGACTTTTTAATTAATTTATCCTAGTATTTTTATTATATAGACAATTACTAATTGCATCACCATTGATTTTATGACAATTTTATTGCTTAATTTTATCATTTATATTTACACTAAGGTTTAATTATTTTACAAATAGTCGTACTTACATTTTAGGGTTATAATTGCAATAACTTTGCAGTAATAGCCCATGAGTGCATAATTATCTTATTTCAAAAGAAAATGACCTTTTGTATTTTTATAATATTAGGTAATTATTTTAAATCAATTTTATGCATAAAAATCATTTTTATCACTTATTAACTATTTTTACAAATTATTTTATCAATTAAGTGGATATTTAACAAATAGCCCTATTTAATTTCTTCAATTTTCGGACCTAACCCCTCAAACATTAGCCCAAACCCCTTTTAAATGCCAGCCCAATTTCACCTTAAGCCTAATTTGCACCTACCTGACCCAAACACCCATAAAATCGTGGCCGTTGATCTTTTAGATCAACGGTCCACAATAAACCTTACCATTTTAATTCACAACCAACCCTAACCCCCTCCCCCCACTTTTCATTTTTCGTCGTCCCAGTTTTTCGAACCTCTCCATTCTCTCTCAAGCTCACCCTAACCCTAGTCGTCGTCACCGACGAGAACCCCCCTTCTATGGTGTTTCCGTGCCTTCTCCGACCACCACCGGTCTCCTATACTCCTTGGCTATTTGATTTCATGAGCCCTTAGAAGAATCTCGTAGAGATTCAACCGGATTCTACCTGAAAATTGTTTACTGGCCTGTCTATGGCCTTTCTCGTTGTGATTATTGGTTTCCTCCTATTTTTAGTTCGAATCCATAGTTTTGACCAAGTTTCTTTCATCTCTATTGTTTTTCTGAAAACCCTAGTTTACGACTACTCGAATTCATTTCGATCTTTGTAGATCTGAAAGGGTTTGAGTATTATCTGGTGTTTTCCCTTGAAGATCTCCTGTTTTGGTTAACTATTTCGATTCCATTTGCTTTCTTCTAAAACTAGGGTTCGCCCTAAGTATTTTTCAAAAGGGTTTTCTTCTAACTTTTTCAGTGTTTAAACTAATTGTTTCTTTACTAGCTTGACTGATCCTCGTGTATGTTTCTATGTGTTACACTTATTTCATCAATTTTTGTTTCGATATTGTGCTTATCTCTGCGAAGCAGTCCTATTAACTTATTCTATTTAGGAGCTTAAACGATTTTCCCTGTTAAAATCATTATTTTGTGGGGATTCTTACTTGATTGACTTCTGTTAAGGATCTGAACGATTTTCCTTCCCGTTAAAATCAAAACCCTTTGGGATTCTTACTTGTTTGATTTCTATTTAGGAGAATATGAGTAATTCTTTCCTATAAAATTAGTATTCTTTGAAGATTTCACTGTTTGATTCCTGTTAACTGTCCTGTTAGAATCAGTGTGTGCTGAAATTTTATTTGTTTCCTTATTTGTGAGTTTAATTGACTACACTTGCCCTAATTAGTTGTCCATATAATTTTGGGATTCTTACTTATCCCTTATTTGGTAATTTGGACTCCTTTCCTTAATTAACCCCCCCTGTTTTTACCGTTAATCAATTACCCCAAATTAAGGGGGTCTATTCCGAACTCCTTTAGGTGAATTGATTATATGATTCTGTGGTTATCCTTAATTGACTGACTTCTGATTCTTTTACCTTATTTGTTCTACTCATAAAATGCTATATATACTCTCTTATTCTGCCTCTCAAGGGGACGAAAAATTAGTTCAAAATATACACACACTCTCAAATTCTCTCTTCTTTCTCTGCTACCTATGCTAACTGTAGGTCTAGCCGGCTGAAAGCTAAGGCTAGACAGTGGAACTCTACTTGCTTTACATTCTGCACTCTGCTTCCTTAACTGGTATGTCTCTAGTTCAATTCTGAAACTCAACTTTATGTGTTTCTTTATGTAAATCCATACCTATTCCTGCACTAGTTTAATTGGTTATGTATTTAATTGTCTTCATGTTTACTGCTTTACCCAGTATGTTTAATTTTTACCCTCTCCAGTTCAAGTGTTTAATCGAGCATGCCTAGATCTCATTAGTCTTGTTTGCATATTTGTTCAGTTCATGTTTACTCCCCTCAACTAGTACACTCATGTTAGTGTCTTAGAATCCTAATGTATTTGATTGACCCTAATTGGTATGACTAATGCACCTCTGTCTTCAACATGACTATTCCCACGCTCTGTCTTTATGTTTTAATTGCCTATTACCAAAACTGACTTGTTAAGTCTCTGAATTAGTAAACTCCTAGTTGTTTTGTGCATTTGTTGTCCCATATGCTTCCCCCTTGTACCATGTTCATGTGTTTCTAATGTGAGCTCTCTATGTTCCTAACCCCCTGACCCCTGTTTGTAAAGTTGATTATTAAATGGTTGTGAATATGGGCATTCTATGATTGTGTGGTTGCTTATTGAATCTTTGTTCTCCTCAGAATTGATTTCAAAACTGGTTTTCCACCCTTAGTATTTTCTTAAAACTGTTTCTATTGCTTAAAACCTTTTCATTCCTAAAAGTTTATCTCTACACTGCTTTACTAAGCTCTTTCAAACTATGTCAAGAACTCTCACTTCTACTCTTAGATTATTAAGTGTTGCCCCTCCCGTGTGTGTACTGCCTAGGAATCCATGAGATTCCTCCGAACTCTGGCATGCTGGGGCTGGCCCTTCCACACTGCAAATAACATATTCTCTATTTAAAAAAAGGGTCTTGGTGTGAGCATTGCCCGGGATCCTGAGGTCCTTAGGGAACTTTGACACACCAGGACACCCTGTGGCTACGAGACTCTGGGCATCTGAGATTGTCTTGAAGACCTGGTGTTCCCAGGTTTACTTTGGGCCTAATTCAGGCTCCATATAGTATAATTTATATTTATTATGTAATTCATTCACTTCTGATCTGTAATAATACCTTTGTAAACAGATATTGGGGAAGTTAGTAAAGGGGAGGGATTCGTATATGGATTTTTTTAGGGAGACCGGGTAGAAATCATGATTTAGATTTATATTATGTTTGCTTGCATTAGAAATTCTGCCTTTAGGTCTATGTTGTGTTCACTTGCATTAGAAATCATGCTTTAGGCTCATATTAGCTTTATGCTCATATTATGTTATTCGCATTAGCAATCATGTTTTAGGTTTATATCATGTTTACCATGCTTTTAGATCACTTGGCATACTAGGCAATGTTATAGTTATTTATCACGAAATTTTGATGCTGCATAAGTCATAATCACCTAGAAATCCTGTTGTTAAGCTACTGATGTAATTCTGCCTAATAAAATGACCATTCTCTATGTGCATTAGAAATCCTGCTTTAGGACCGTATTTGCATTTGCTTTAAATAATGCTTATGTCGCCTAAATAAATAATTATCTTGTCTATAAAGATGTTTAAAAACAACCCCAACACATAGACACCATGTGCTAGTATAAATATGCATGAAATCAACTTTTGTAACATTCAGCACTTAGACCAGCATGCCTATAGGACTTAATAAAGCTCAAATTGTCTTAACTAATTCCCAGAATTCTGATTGCATGTTTATAGGGTATTACCGATCCACGCCTACACAAGCCTTAGGTAATTAAGGTCTTATAAAACTATAAAACTATGCTTTGTTTATTTGTGAAACTGCCCAGGTTCAACAGGTTCTAAAATCAGTAGGCAAACAGATTAGGTTTATGTCACTTCGTTTTAAAATAATGCTGCATATTCTCTGCTTGTTATTCTTACTTAGATATCCTGTTCTAGGACCTTCTGAAAATTCTCTAAAACATGTGTTTGAGACGTGCTAATTATCTGCTTATGTGTGGAGGTAAACATGAGCCCCCCCCCCCTTAATTATTTTCATACTTGATAGTCCTATATGTTCTTTGTTGTCGCTTAGATTTTCCCTTTTAAACACCTTAGGAGAGTCTAGAACTGCCTAAAATTAGAGGTCCTAAACACCTCCGGGACCACAAGGAAGGGACGGGTAATGCACGCTTAGAGTCCGTCTAATTTAAAATCGCTTATATAACCGCTAAGCGGAGGGTAATTGGGTAGTAAAAGGTTGTGATAACATGTGTGCTAATGTCACGTGTAACCCCTCTAGTTAAAGAAGGATTACCGGGCATTGTATGGATGTGATCCTATAGGCTAATAACTTAGGACTCCCCTATCTTATTTACATATGTGTGCTCGGACCGCTTACCTTTTGAACTCCTTTCATCTTACTTACATATGTGTGCTTAGACTGCTTATCTGTTAAATGACTAATTTACTAAGTAAGTTTGGCTGGGACCCACCATTGTGGACCTCGGGGGTGCCTAACACCTTCCTCTCAAGGTAATTTCAAGCCCTTACCCAATCTCTAGTAACGTAGACTGGTTTCATGAGTTACTTGCATTAGGTGCCCCCTAACGCACCATAAATCCGTTAGGTGGCGACTCTTCACTTTCCATACCCCTCTCCCAAAAGGAAGGTAGTTGTCCCAAATGAATGTCGAAACCCGATTCTGCAAGGAAAAAAGGGGGCGCGACAGCATGGCGACTCCGCTGGGGATTTTAGGCTTTTACCATAACAAACTTGCTCTTTGTAAATTAGTCTTAAGCATGCTTCTTTTTCTAATATGTGTGCACCCTTTCCCTTTCCCCTTATGTGAATTTAATTGCCCGTTTTGAGCATTTATGATTTCCTTTACTGCATAAACTGACTTATTTCTTTGTTTTCCTTTCTTAAAAGTCTTTCAATTATTAAATACCACATTTATTATTTTCCTAACGTGCAAATATGTGACAACATGTTATTTACTGCTGCATAAATCATGCTCAACATCATATTCCACTCGTGCGTAATCAATCCTTTAGCAACGCTTGATGAGTGGTTGTGTTCTTCCTATATATCACCCTTTAAATTCGGAAAGGCTTATTTGTGGTAAAACTAGTCGATCAGCGGTGCAATCGACGGTTCGGTGCCTTTCCCCCTCAATTTGTCCGCTTGAGGGTACCAGTATAGACCCCCTTAGCAACCTTACTTTGATTATAACTATACATGCATCATGGTCAAACCTAGCCGGGTTAGTATGTTGTCCACATAATAACCCTTTAAGATAAGCCTTATCCAAAAGTCTACCGGGGTTTCCATAATCCCAACGGATGCAACCACGTTTTGTGCATTAATTTTAGAGAACTAAATGCCAATATGCTAATCATCGATATATAAATAGTCGAATCTGGAGGGGGAAAGGGCCTAACTTTATTTGTTTTGCAGAAAATGAGGCACGAGGTCTCCAGGTTCGGCATGGTCCAAAATATACCACCACTGCTACTAGGCTGGTGGGAAGATCTTTCCTCAAGTGACAAAAATCATGTGAAGAAGGTCCTGGGAAATTTTCCTTCTCTGTTAGACATCCAGCCAAATAACATGTTAATAGAAGTTGAAACCATGTTCTGGGATCATGAAAAAATAGTGTTTCTCTTCAGGGATATAGAAATGACCCCGCTCCTAGAAGAAATCGGGGGATTTTCTAGGGACAGCCCTGGGTTATTGGTACCAGAAAATCGCACTAGTAGGGGATTTCTAAAAATTATGGGTTTGAAAAAGAACGCCGATTTGGAGTTCTTAAAGAAATCTTATATACCATTTGAGTACTTGTATGAGAGATACGGTCATAGCAAGTCTTACCGTATTTTGCATGATGATTTTCACATCACTTCCTTGGGACATATTCATATGTGTTCATTGTTTGCTTCTTGGGTATGATAGTGTTCCCAACGAAAAGGGAAAGAATTCACACTAGATTGGCTATGGTCACCAAGACTCTAATGGAAGGAATCGAGGGACATACATACACCATAGTCCCTATGGTTACAGTTGATATATACGGGCCTTGGAGCACTGCCAGAAAGGGTCAAAACATTTCGAGGGTTGCAATTTGTTGTTGCAGTTGTGGTTAATGGAGCATCTCCAAAAGGGTCAATATCTCCAGGAGTTTCCATGAAGGGCGTGGAATGATCATATTTCCTTCCATCACCCTAAATGGATGACTTATATTCCGGATAGGTTTTCTCAACCAGAGAGTGCTAAGGAATGGGTGGAATTCTTCGACAATTTGATTGAGAATCAGGTTCAGTGGATGTTTGAATGGTTCCCTACTAACAAATTCATCATCAGGTCAAGGGACGCTCCTCACTTGGTGTTGATCGGGTTAAGGGGAATATACCCTTATGTTAATATCAAGGTTATGAGGCAGGCAGGCAGGAAGCAGATCATACCACGGGTCGCAAAGATAAGTCATTTCCGGGCAAATTTTCAGGATGACGACATCCCTTACAAGTGTCAAGCTCAGCATATGTGGCACTCAAAGATTATTGTGGAAAAATACACCATCGATCCAGACAGGTATCATGCGGGACATGCACCCTTTTACCCGGCATGGTTGGAGGATAACTTAGCTGGGAAAGTTGAGCCAGGAATCGGTCAGGGAAACAGGGTCATAGACGAAGATGCAGAAACCCAAGTAAAGTACAACAAGTTGAGTAAGAGGATTCATGACTCCAAGGCCTAACATCAGGAGATACACGAGACAGACAAGAGACTAATCAGGGAATGGAGGTAAATGGCTATCACCTCCAATGAAAGGGTAGAATATCTGGAGCAGGTATTGATGGAGCTAGAAGGAAAGACAAGAAAGAGGGTCGTTGACTGCCAGAATGCTGAAGGAAGCGAGGGAGGACATTTGGCAAGAGTATACCTGTTGTTGGGCATGCGCGAACTAGGGGACCTGATTGATGGAGCCAGAAAGATCAAGCCTGGGGAAGGTCCTTCTGGGACCAAGTAGATTAGATTTACCTGTCTTTCCTAAATGTAATAAGGCCAAATTCCAGTAGTGACCTATCTTTTATTATTTTAGTGTCGTGTTGGATTCATCTATTTTTATATTAATGAAATGAGGCAATTATTGGCATCTAAATTCTCCAGAACAATTTGTCGCTAGGCCTACCTGGGGCGAAATGAGGCTCCCAAAATAAGACGCGAATTTACATTCCGCAATATGTGTTTAAATACCGCAAATACTCTTTTTAGAACTCTTACTGACTTGGCTACCTTTTGTTTTTCTTTCTTTCTTTTGATTATTCCTATTCCCCAAAGGTTGGTTGACGCATACTGGCATCATCAGCTTATCATACAAGATCTAGGGGCCCTCCACCTTCTCCTCCTCCTAGTCCACCAAAATGCAAAGGGAAATCAAAGATGGATGATTTGAACGGCACCAGAAAGACAACAACATACATGTTGAACATGCAGAAGCTTCTGATGGTCGAGGTACTCAGGCCCCAAATGATGTGGTATCACGACTTGAGCAGAAAATATTAGAAATACAGGGTGAGCTCGAGCAGGTTCGGAGCTTAGAAAATCTATACCTCACACTCAATATCTCAGTTATCAACCATTCAAACACTCAGAACCCCGCACCACCACAAAACACACCCAACAAACGCCCACAGAATCCTCCTGCACCTCACCATTATACAACTCCACCACAAAATCAAATTATCCCACCACAGTACCAGTAAAACACCTACCACACTCCACAAAACACCCCGTCAGTCATTCCTGAACCCCGAATTCCACCAATGATTACCATTATACCCAAACTCCTAGTCACCAAAACAACCCTATATATGTGGAAACCCTACCTCACTCCACTCACCTTGTATCCTATACACCAGAATCCACTGAGAAGGACTTGCTCATTAAAAACCTGGCTGAAGAGCTCAAGAAGTTGATGAGTCGGGTTCAAGGCGTCGAAGGGAGCCAAGGAATAGAAGGTCTGAACTATGAAGACCTATGCATAGAGCCCGACATAGAACTGCCAGAGAATTACAAACCCCCCAAGTTCGAAATGTTTGACGGAACAGGTGATCCCAGGGTTCACCTGAGGACTTATTGCGACAAACTTGTAGGGGTCAGAAAGGATGAAAGGATCCGAATGAAGCTTTTCATGAGGAGTCTTATAGGAGATGTTTTATCCTGGTACATCAGCCAGGATCCCAAGAAGTGGGCCAAATTGGTGAGTATGGCGTCTGACTTCATGGAAAGATTCGGGTTTAACACAGAGAGTGCGCCGGATGTCTTCTATATTCAGAACTTAAAGAAGAATCCCACCGATACCTTCTGTGAGTATACCACTCATTGGAGGTCAGAAGCAGCCAAAGTCAGGCCAACATTAGATGAAGAACAGATGAACAAGTTCTTCGTCAGAGCACAGGATCTACAGTACTATGAAAGATTTATGGTGATTAAAAATAACAAGTTCTCTGATATCATCAAACTCGGAGAAAGGATTGAAGAGGGAATCAAAAGTAGTATGGTGACAAAATTTGAAGCATTGCAGGCCACAAACAAAGCATTGCAGTCATGGGGTATATCGAAGAAGAAAGATGCAGGAATAGTAATGGTCGCCCAAGGATCCAAAACTCCACTTGTATATCAAACCTCCCCACTTACATACCAAGAACCTCCACCCACATATCAACCATCACCTCCCAGATATTCCCAACCAGCTGCTCCTTATCACACATATAATTCCCAACCCTCTCACTTTCAGTCACCTCCAACCCACCCAAACTACCCAAGACCTAGGCCTAACTTTGACTGCAGACCACCTAAACAATACACCATAGCCGAACCCATTGACCAGCTGTATGAAAGGCTGAAGGTTGCTGGTTATGTCACTTTTATCCCTGCTGCGACCGTGGAGAATCCATCCCAATGGGTCAACCCAAACAAGACCTGTGCATATCATTCTGGAATGAAAGGGCACACCATTGACGAGTGCCGAACACTAAAGTATAAGATCCATACCTTGATTAATAATAAGGTCATTCAGGCCAAAGAACCTACACCCAACGTACGCAATAACCCCCTCCCAGATCATAGGGGTGAAGGTGTCAATGTGATAGAGATGGATAAGGAATGGGATCTCGAAGGATTGATTGGGCTTATCAAAGAGGTTGACAATCTTAAGAAACCCGCAGTCATGCTCAATCCTATTATAATACAAATATAGCCACCAATGGAGGTTGAGATAGATGCATCAGTTCCATTTGAAGTTAAGATAGCAGCCCCCGCAACTGTGCATGTTCCATTCGAGGTGGAAGTAACCACGCCTTTCACAGTCACAGTGTCAACCACGCCGCCTTTTAACACTAAGGCTATACCTTGGGATTATGTGGCCGAAGCTAGAAGAAGAGGAAAGAACAAAATAGAAGAATCTGGCGCTGCGCAAGGGATGACCAGAACGGGAAGAGTCTATACAATAGAGCATTTGGGAGAATCCAGTAAGCAGGCTTCTAACATATCGCCCGTTATTGAAACAGGTCCGGACGACCTTTGGAGGAAAGTACAAGAAAAAGAGTATTCAATCACAGGTCATTTGAACAACACTCCTGCTCAAATATCTATCTTGTCACTGCTATAGAATTCAGAAGTGCACAGGAATGCTCTCTTAAAGGTGTTAAGCGAGGCATATGTACCTAATAACATCATTGGCGGAGAAATGGCCAATATGGTGGGACAGGTGCTGGAAAGTCACAAAATCACCTTCCACGAGGACGAGCTGCCACCCGAGGGTTTGAATCATAACAGGGCACTACATATTACCGTGCAATGTGAGGACAATTTCATTGCCAGAGTTTTGATAGATGGGGGATCCAGTCTTAATATTTTCCATTGACAACACTAAAGAGGCTGGGCAAAGGCCTGTATGAAATACGAGAAGGGACCATGAACGTGAAGGCATTTGACGGGTCTCAAAGGGCTACCATTGGTGAAATAAATCTCTGTTTACAGATGGGGCCTACATGGTTTGATGTCGAGTTTCAGGTGCTGGACATATCCACATCCTATAATATATTGTTGGGACGGCTATGGATACACGTCGCTGGGGCTGTGGCATCAACTTTGCATCAGGCAGTGAAGTTCGAATGGAACCATCAAGAGGTGATTATCCATGGAGATGGGAGCAACCCCATTTACAACCGTCAGACTATCCCGGTGGTTGAGAATAGAAGAAGGCTTGGGGAGAAACTTATCATCACATCAAGCGGGACAATGCAATTGAGAAAGATAAGTGGTGGAGCAGCAAGATAGAAATTATACTAGCGTGGAGAGGATATGAACCCGGCAAGGGTCTTGGAAAAGACCTTCAGGGAATCTCCAAGCCAATACAGTTGAAACATCATGGCACAACCTTTGGGCTAGGGTATCAGTACACCTGTCAAGAATACAATGACTGGTCACCATCGTGGCGTGGTCCGTACTATCCACTTGAGAAGACTGTACCACACCTGAGTTAGACTTTCCAACAGACCGACATCATATGGGGATCAGAGGAGGAGGAAGCATTGGCCGCCTTGAGGAACTTGTTCCTAGAGGATGATGACATGGACTGTTGTGTAATTGTTGAGGAGGAAGAGGAGGAAGAACCTACCATCCGAGCTATGGAGAAAGGATCATTCCTCAAGAATTGGACTGTCAGACCATCCAGGGCCCGACGAGTCCCGGGGTAGCAAGGCTGAACAGCTATGTTTATTTTGTTGTTTTCTAAGAAAACGATTTCCCATTTTGCTTTTGTTTTAAATAAAACCTCTAGTGTTCCAAAAATATTGTTTAAATTATTGAAAATCGCTTTTATGTTTCAATGGATCGATATTTATTATTACCATTTTCTCTTATATCTTTATCTATACAGCATTACTATTTCCTGTCTTGATGAACCGACAATTATGATATGTAATAAGGCAACGCAACAAAAGGATAGTGATTCAGAAGAAGAGGATGTCATACCCAAGGAAATCATCAGGGAAGTATAGGATTTTGAGAACAAGACCAAGTCCAACCTGGACGAAACTGAGATAATCAACTTGGGAGATTTCGAAACTGTCAAGGAGACCCGCATCAGCATTCACTTATCACCATCAGAAAAAGAAGAGTACACACAGTTCCTGAGAGAGTATGAGGACATATTTACATGGTCATACGATGATATGACTGGGTTAAATACATCTATTATGGCTCACAAGTTGCCCACAAACCCAATGTGTCCACCAGTAAACCAGAAACTCAGGAAATTCAAGCCTGATATGAGTCTGAAAATCAAAGAGGAGGTCACAAAGGAAATCAAGGCCAAGGTCCTCAGGTTGGTTGAATACCCAACTTGGTTAGCCAACATCCTGTCAGTTCCAAAGAAAGATGGGAAAGTCAGAGTCTGTGTTGATTATCGGGATCTAAACAGAGCAAGTCCCAAGGATGATTTCCCGCTACTAAAAATACACAATCTAATCGACAATTGCTCCAAGCATGAACTCCAGTCCTTTGTAGATTGCTTCGCCGGTTATCATCAGATTTGGATGGACAAAGAAAACGCAGAGAAAATAGCCTTCATTACACATGGGGGTGTACTGTTACAAGATAATGTCATTCGGTCTAAAGAATGTTGGGGCCACCTACATGAGGGCTATGACTACTATTTTTCATAACATGATACATAAGGAGATCGAGGTGTATATGGACGACGTCATCATCAAGTCCAAGAAAGCCACAGATCATATAGCAGATTTGAGGAAGTTCTTCGACAGACTGCAGAAGTACAACCTGAAATTAAACCCTGCAAAGTGTGCATTCGGGGTCCCTGCCGGAAAGTTACTTGGGTTCATTGTCAGCCGCCGAGAGATAGAATTGGATCCATCAAAATTCAAAGCCATCCAGAAGCTTCTACCGCCGAAGGGTAAGAAAGATGTAATGAGTTTTCTAGGACGGCTAAACTACATCAGCCGGTTCATAGCCCAGTCCACAGTCATATGTGAGCCAATTTTCAAGATGTTGAAGAAAGATGCTGCAAATAGTTGGACCGAGGACTGTCAAAGGGCTTTCGACAAGATCAACGAGTACCTATCAACACCACCAGTTTTGGTCCCACCAAAGCCAGGCAGACCTTTGCTACTCTACCTCGCAGTGTTAGATGGAGCCTTTGGCTGCGTTCTGGGACAGCACGACGAGACAGGGAGAAAGGAACAAGCTATCTATTACCTGAGTAAGAAATTCACTCCATATGAAGCACAGTACTCTCTATTGGAACGTACCTGTTGCGCCTTGACCTGGATAGCTCAAAATCTGAGGCATTACTTCTGTGCTTACACAACGTACCTCATATAAAGGATGGATCCCCTGAAATATATCTTTCAAAAACCTATGCCCACTGGCAAACTGGCTAAGTGGAAAATCCTATTGAGTGAGTTCCACATTGTTTATGTAAATCAGAAAGCAGTCAAAGGACAGGCACGGGAAGATCATCTTGTTGAAAACCCTATGGAAGGAGAATATGAACCCCTAAAACATATTTTCCCGATGAAGAAGTGTTGTTCATGTAAAGACCCATAACATTTTCTTGTTTTAAAATAATTCTCGAATGAGTCCCCGAGTTGTTTTTACTGTGGAAATTTTTAAAACGGACCTAAATTGGGTAAAAAGTACCCCGAGACTTAAAGAGTAAAATTTTCCAGAAAATAGGTGTTATGCGACGCGCTATGCGATCGCATAACGTGTATGCGTACCGCATAATGGTCGCATACACAGGCAGATCACTACCCCATTAGAGGTCAACTATGCGGTCCAATATGCCAACGTGTATGCTGACCGCACAATGGTCGCATACCTGGGCAGTGTGTTTCGAATTTTGGCCTATCTTGAGGGCCATTATGCAGTCGATTATGTGGACCGCATGTCAGGAATGCGATCGCATTCCTGACCACATTCTTGTGTCAGGCTTCTATTTTTCTAATTTTAAAACCCTACCCCAGTCCATTAAAAACACCCCTCCCCTTCATTTTTAACCATTTTTCTGGGATATTAGAGAGAGGAAATAGTGGGTTCTAGAGAGAGAAAGTCCCAAATTCATCAAATTGGTCTTCCTTCATCACTCAAGCTTGGAACTAATCAAGTAGAACACAAATTTCTTCACTCTAAGAGGTAAGCTTCCACCCCATTAACCCTAAATTTCCAGATCTTGTTAACATGAAACATGGGTAGGATAGTTCATGAAGACGGGGCTAAGAACCTTGCATGCATGTACCCAATCTACCATAATCTTGTTAAGGAAAATAGGTTGGGGTAATCTTTCACTAAATAAGGGTTATCTGATCTAAAAAGAACACCTAGTGTTGGATAGAAAGCTCAAATGAGTTCGAGACATGTTCATGATTCCTAATTCTAAGTTTAAATGTGCCGCATTATGAATTAGGTTGAAGGTGCTAGAAGGCCCGGTGATTTGAGATAGAAATTAAGGAAAAATCCGGATTCGAGGTATGTATGGCTAACTTTAACCTTCGTAGAATCCTCTTGTTGGGTCCGGGTATTTGGTATGTATACCTTGTTTGGAAATATGTGAACTGATTGTTCAGACGTGTTGAGGCGTGAGATTCTATTCTCTAATTTCCCTGGTTGATTGTCATGCTACTGTGTTGTGTGAAGTTCTGAAAGGTGTTTGATGTGTAGTGAACGAAAGATTGATAATGTGCTCAAATGTGGGAATGTGTAAAATAGTTGAAAGCCATACGTGGAAAGTAATGAAAAAGAGTATTATGAAACAATGTAACTGAATTGGGCGATTGTGGCAACACCGTGTTCATGAAATTACTACTTGATGAGAGTTATAGTGCCTTGGGCCCAAATACATAAATTGTTGATAGGAACTTGTATTCCTTGAAGTGATGATTCTTGTGATGTAATTGTTTGTGGTTGTTGTTATGAAATGTGATTTTCAGGTGGGATCGAGTTGCACGCCGCAACACAAAGCAATAAGCTTGATAAGGTGTGAGGCAATAAGGGTGGCCGAGGTAATAAGG